>RJWJ010037676.1:0-15418 GCA_004363605.1 Indri indri
CCTGGAACATCGAAGGTTGTGGTTTCTAGAACCTATAATTGGTTCTGCAATTTTGATTTGATTTGTCACAAAACATGAACTTTTTTTCTTTTGATGTGAGGTAAATTATTAGACTTACAGAAAAAAACATCCTTTTGTGAAAGTTGGGATAATTAAATTATACTTAGAAAAAACAGAATTCTTATTTGTTCAGAGAGTAATGCAGAAGTAACAGAGGATTTCTTCTATGTTAGGATTTTTAGAATCCCACATTTTTCCCTCTTGTTTATATAAACCTCTTTTATTAAGATAAATTATAAATTATGTTTCAAACTAGGGCATCACTGACAATTGCAAAACAAGTTGTTATTTATTTCTGGAAACTTCACTTATCATGAATTGGAATTTTATTCTGTTTCCTGCAGTTATTTTTAACCCTTGACTAGAGGAAATGGGATTTTTTCAAGAAAATTATTTTGATATCTGACCAAAACATTCAATGACATTAAATATGTCTTTGGTGAAAATGACAAAGAGTTCAACTTGTAAAAAAAAAAGGAGTGTTTCCTTTATGAATAATTAATTCAGCTGATAGTAAGAAAATAGCTGCAGGAATTAAATGCATCTTTTTTCCTAAGGGAAAAGGAGGATAAGATGTATTGTTTGATCAAAAATTAGGACCTGTAGGACATAAAATCAGAGTAAAGGGTATCCTGAAACTATGGAATAGAAAAAAAGAAATATGGAAAGATCTTGTGGATATAACCACTGAAACAGTTCTTGGAAAATGATACATGTAGAAGTAAAGGTCCCTATAAAATAAAAGGTTATTTCATCAATCAGTGAACTGTTAACCAAAAACATCTGGAAATTTAAGACCTAATTAGGAGTGATTAGCATAATGTGCAAAAGTTTATGTATGGACACATGGCACATGGGAGAGAAATGGGTAATTATAAAAGGGCAGAACAATTTAATGTTGACTGAAAATTGACTGTTTTCAAATATGAGAGATACCTGTCTCGAGAAGTTCAGTTTGGTTAGCCATTTATTGAGTGAGTGTGACTGTAGGCTGGCCAGTCTGCTGGAACAGATGGATACAAAACCAGGCATAGCCATGAGAGTCACTGAGACTCGATTCCAGTGCTTTTGTTAGAACCAAAGATGAAAGATATCCATTTCCATACTAGAGAGACTTCAATCTCTTAATCTGAATATCCTCTGAAAGATGACCTCATTTTGTACTGTAAAGTTGTGTAAAATGTTAAATTACAGGTGAATACATGACCACATTTACAAATACAACATGTTTTTGAATTTTACTTTACTATTCTTGATCCCCACCACTTACCAAAATATATAGATCGCAGGCACTAAATAATAGATAATAATAGATAAAATCTACCGTTTCAATTTACTTGTACTTTTATACTTTTCTACTCCCCCCAGTATAAAAATACCTGAACGAACATCCTTGTACCTAGATGTTTTCTCTAAATATGATATATATTTTTTTTATTAGGGTATATTTTAACAAATGCAATTAGTGAATCAAAGTATAAGGACATTTAAAGGTATTTGGTAAATGTTACTAAATTGCTTTCCTGAAAGACTCTGTCAAAAACATATATAGCTTTGGGGAAAATGTAAAAGAGTCTTGTGTTGCCTTTCTGGCATTAAGGACCAATGTATGTGATGTGGGGAAGGGTGTGTATGTGTGTGCAAATCTTGTTAATTGAGAAATGAAAATGGTATCTCATTTAAAATTGCATTGATTTGACTATTAATGAGTTGAAAATGTTTACATAGTTTATTAGGTACTAATACTGTTTTTTTTTTTAATTGTTCTTATCCATTGCCTATTTCTGAACTGGTAGTAGTGTATTAAGTCTAAGTGACACATTCTTTTCTAATTATTATTACTTTTTGATGGGGGAAGGTCTAGTTGTACAACCTCTTTGCCTAAGCATACTACAGACAGGGAAGAGGGTAATTTTCTGCTTCATCTGGATTTTATTCCCCCTCTACAAAATGCATCATCTATCTGGAGGTCATGTCTCCTCTTCCCTATGAATCCTCTGAAGTCACAGACTCTTCATGTTTCAGGCTCAGGTTGGCTGCCACCCGCCCTTCCCTTTTTACCCCCCTCACCTATGGCCATTTTAGTCTACCGTTTCCAGGTAGAAGATGATGGAGTGATTGTTTCTGTCTTCTTCTTCACCTCTGCCTGCTTCTCTGTTTCCTGGTTTAAAGAGGGATCTCTATAGTTACACTCCTACTTCTCTGGCTTGTCCTGCATCTATACCCTTCTATTCTAGAACACGCAGTTTTATTATATGGCCCTTCAGGGTGGCAACACTCACTTTAACAAAGAATTTTGGTTTTTCTCTGAATTATAAGAAAGCTTGTGTTACCTTTCAGTATCATGCTTCATTGTAATTCAAATTTTGCTGTAATTGAGATGTACTCTATAAATGTAATTTGAATTTGTGAGATTTGCTTTGTATTACTTAATATATTAATAGAAGTTTCTTCTCTATGTTTTCTATCCTTCTAGTGTTTTAGAACAAAACAAAAATGTAATTGAAGTATCATAACTCCATCAGTATTAACTAAAAATACTAAAAATTCTCAACCTATTTTCTTAATTAACCTTACTAATCTGGCTGTATCATTTTTATGATTTAAAGATAATAAAAATAATTTAAAAATTAGGGTAAATATTTTTTGCTCTTATCATGAAGTACAACTTGAGGCTTAGCCATAGGATAAATCATTGCTCCAACTTACTAAAATTGAGACAAAATTTAATTTATTATTATGGCTTAAAGTGAAAAAAATGCAAAGAATTAAATCCCAAAGGTTTACTGAACCTTGTTAAAAGGTTACAAAATCTCACTGGTAATGTTAGTGAGAATTATTTTTGAATAAAGAATGGAAGAGGCATTGTATAAATGTTTGTATAAAACAGTGGGGAGGATAATGACCTAAAGTTTTTTAAAATTAAAAACATAGAATAAAATAGCAATAGAATGCTGTGACAGAAAAAAACAACTAAGACAGTGTCCCTTAATGGACTGTTGTTTGGGAAATTATTTTCTAGTACAAACATGGTTAGAAATATAATAAAGAATTGTTATGAAAACATTTATATTCTACCAATTCTGTCATGGTAGTGATGAAATGTTTTCTATTTCAATGCAAGTTATATTTTGCACAACTTAGATACGTTTTTACTTCGTGAAGTTCTTATCATAGTTGCTATTTTTATTTATTTATATTTTTTTAACAATCCCAATCTAGACAGAGAATGAAAAAAAAAAAAAACACCTCCTTTGATCCTCAAAATTTGGGGTATGTTTGGGAGCCAAATCAGTTAAAAATGTATTGCTGAATTTATCTCCAAGAAGTAGTTCACTCGAACAATGACCATCAGGTAATGCCATGCCTCCATACTTCTGTCCATAAGGTGAAAGCTTGCCAAGGAGAGAACATGGAAACAAACAGGGTTATGGGTTATTTTTAGCAGGAATAGCATAAAAGAGACATGTTTTGGGGGGTTATCAGAAGGAAAGCATTCAGCTCTGTCTTCTGGGACAGCAGAAACTATGAGCATCTGAAAATAAGTATCTCTTCTCTTTTGCATCTGCCTGAATATTTGCTGGTGTGAGATTGTAAAAGTTTGAACAGGCAGTGTATGCTCTATCCTTTTTGAGCTCTGTTTTTTCGGGAAATAAGTAATTTGACTTTTCAGGAAGGAATATGTCAGAATGTGAGAAAAGAAGAAAAGCAGATTGATTTTGAGGAAAATGAGTTAGATGTATTCTTTGCACTGCAGCATATTCTATGAAATGAAACTACATCTGTGTCTAAACAGTCCCTCAAACTACAAAGCAGTTCAAGGTCAGAAGAATGAAAATAGTCACCAATTAGGTGATCCACAAATGTGGAAACTGGACTTTCAGAGAGCACTAAACAAGTCAAAGGATGGCTACATAAAAGCCTAATCTCATACTGCTTGTGTAAACTGCATTATGTGCTGTACTGAAATAGGACAATTATTTTGGTCAACTGAAAATTAGTATGACTACCATGTGGATCACAAATTTACATGAATATAAAGATATGGGCAACACAAATAATGCAATCAGTGTAGGTTCATCTTTTTTGTTTACTCTGAAGGCACTTTAGAACCTTGAATTGCTTCTAAATTATACTGGTTAATATTTTATTACATCCATGAGGGTACCTCAAGGCTCCTGTTTTCCACAATATTCAATAAAACTTTTAATATGTGTGTATGTTGCCTCTCATCTTAAAAAATAAATAGAGTATTTAATTTAACAACTTCATTTTACAGATGTGGAAACTTGGATTCAGATATAGTCAATGATTTCCTCATTCTCCTAACAGCTAGATCTACATGCTACCAGCCATGTCATATTGCCTTGCACAACATTTCGTCTATGTGAGAACAATATTGGAAATACTTGGTTGGGTATACTGAATGCTGTGCTAAGGAAAGGATAAGGGATAACAAGACTTTACTGAGTTAATGCATGTAAAAGCATGTATATACCTCTACGAGTATATGTTGTAAACTGCAGGTTGTTTGTCATTAGCATCCTTTCCCCAGTGCCACCAGTTTGCCCTCTCCCTAGCCAAGTTTTCTCCTCCCCTAAGCCTCACGGCCTTAGGGTTTTCTTCTTATGTGACACTGTAGGTAATACCCTGTGAGTCAGCATGCATTTTGCTGTACGTAACTGAAAAAACTGATCTCCAAAGGTTTAAATACTCAAGGTTTTTAATTATCTCACATGGCAAGATGGCATCTTGTAGACATCAAAGTGGAAAACTCAGAGAGGCATCTGGATTTTTGAATCTAAAAGTATGAGAAGAGGCCAGGGCTAAATGAGATGGCATCATTTGGGGGATGGACGTGCTGGAAGCTCTGACTCAGATGAGGCAAAGGCAATATATGTAACCTAAACATTTGTACCCCTATAATATGCTGAAATAAAAAAATAATGCATAAGATAAAAAAATGAGATTGGATAAGGTGAGATTGCTTAGATAGAAAGAATAGATAAGAAAAGAGGGGGTCAGTAGTGAGTCCTGGCCACCCCAGTATTTAGAGATCAAGAAGAGAGAAGGGAACTAAGAGGGGGAATGTAATATGAACCAGAGAAAGCAGGAAAATGTGATGTCTCAGGAGATATTTCAAGAAAGGAGTGGTCTACTATGTCAGCAGGCACTAGAATGTCAAGAAAACAGTGAGCTAATGCAAAATCTGTTCTGTATTGTAAAAGCCTTTAAACTTAGTGCATAATTTTGAATATTGGCAATTTTAATGACCCTAGCCATTGATTGAAAGAAAATTTTGTGGGTAGGGATGAGTTTTGTATCTCTCAGATCTCACCCCTAAATGATAGATAGATAGATAGATAGATAGATAGATAGATAGATAGATAGATAGAAATAGAAGTAGAAATAGAAATAGAAATAAAAGCAAAATCTACCAGTAAGTATGTCATGTAGATAATTTTCTTACTTGGAAGCATGTGAGAAAAGGTAATGAGAGAAGATTGTTGTACTAGATTAGAAAAACAAACTGAAGAGATAAGTGTGAGGAAAGAGTAGGAAGCAAATGCAAGAGGAAAAAACCTTTTCTTTCTAACTTTCTAGATGCAAATCATCTGAGCTGCAACATATGAAATACTATATTGGCCTTGTTATGGATTCAGGCTATATCTCATTAAAGGAGCAATGTTTTAGTACATCCTCCAAGGCCCTAGGACATAATGATCACTGGGTTCTTACAAATTCCTCTAACTCAGGATCTGTTATCACAATCCCTGTGGAAGGAGAGAATTCTATACATGCTAAGTATGTGCTAATGGCCAACTACTACCTACTTTTGCTATGTTGCCTCCTTTTATCCTGAAAGGGCTTTGTGAAGGGGATATCAACAAACCCTTTTAGAGGTAAACAAGTTATATTTCAGAGAGGCTAAGTAGTTTGTCCAAGGTCACACAATTAATAAATACCGAGGTCAAGGTTTGAACATAAGTCCACCTGATTCTAAAATCTCCTGTTATTGCAAGACCTTTCTGCTTCCATGGGGAAGAAGAGCCTCAAATTTATATTCAATCTTCTTAGCCTGCTTTATAATTTAGAAATGCATAGATCAGAGCAAACCAGAGGCCCTCATTTGTCCAAGAGGGTTTGGGGTGTATTTAGAGCTGAGGCTGGTTGTGGACAAGATATCCATGATACCATGATCTCATTTATGACTCATTCAGATCCACCTGGGGCTTCTGGAGAATGCAAAGGGAAATACATTCAGATAAAACTCTCCAAATACACTGAAATCATGGGACAGGAAGGGAGAGGGTGTAGGAGGATAAATAATTTTTCCTGTCGTGAACCTTTTTTTTTTTTTTGAGACAGAGTCTGACTCTTTTGCCCGGGCTAGAGTGCCGTGGCATCAGCCTAGCTCACAGCAACCTCAAACTCCTGGGCTCAAGTGATCCTTCTGCCTCAGCCTCCCGAGTAGATGGGACTACAGGCATGTGCCACCATGCCCGGCTAATTTTTTTTTCTATATGTTTTTAGTTGTCCAATTAATTTCTTTCTATTTTTTTTTTTTTAGTAGAGACGGGGTCTTGCTCTTGCTCAGGCTGGTCTTGAACTCCTGAGCTCAAACAATCCGCCCGCCTCGGCCTCCCAGAGTGCTAGGATTACAGGCGTGAGCCACCGCGCCCGACCCTTGAACCTTTTCATACCTAAAAAATTACTTCTCAGCCTCATCTCACAGCTTCAGGGATTTCCCAAATAACTTGAGGAATTGAAGGTGTGAACCAGATTTGGGGGCAGCGAGTCTGAGGTTTTGGGAGGTCCTTAATCTCAAAACTACACCTTAATGAAAATTAAGTGAAAATATGTATACTCAGCCCATAAGAATATATACATATATATGTGCACATCATATATATGCATACTATATATATATTCTTACGGGTTGACTTTTGTCACCCTAAAATTCATGTTAAAGTCCTAACCACCAATACCCTAGCATGTGACTTTTTTGGAGATATGGTCATTGCAGATGTAATTAGTAAGTTGAGGATGTTAAGGTGGCTCTAATCCAATATGACTGGTAATCTTATAAAAAGGAAACATTTGGACACAGAGACTAACACGCAAAGAAAATTCCATGTGAACATGAAGGCAGAGATGCTTCTGAAAGCCAAGGAATGCCAAAGATTGCCACCATTTATTTATATACATAAATGTATTTATGTATATAAATGTATTTATCTCTCTTTCTCTCTCTCTCTATGTATATAAAACTTTTTTAGGATCAGTTTCTATTGGAAAGTTCCAGATTTTCTGGGAAACCGTCTCACTCTACTACCTTGTTATTATGATTTTTTAAAAATTCTCATGGGTATGCCTTTATCCAATGTTTTGTCAGCTTCTCTGGATCAAAATGAAATGGTCGGAAAATACAATATGAATTTGAAGTGACTTTTTCTGTTTTGGCTGCCATAAGGGTTTATATTAGAGCTGAATGAAAGAGCCAGAGAGAGAGGAAAGGGTTGTGTGTGACTCGGAACAAGGACACATAAGTTTTCTCACTGATCAGGTCAATGCTTCATGAAGAGTAATGTGCTCTCTGTAAGCAGGCACTTATCACTTTCATCAGGAGGGAAGACTGGCTGCCCGGCTTCCCTCTGGGTGATGGAAATGATAAACAATCCTAGTCTGGGTAGGCTGTTTATTACACGCGAGTGCATTCACAAAATGCTTGGTCAACTATCCTAGAACAACATAATTGGACCAGCTGTCCATTCTGGTCTTCAAAAGTTTTCTTGACACAGGACATTGTGTTGGCAAAGTCACAAGTGCTGTCATTCATACCACAGTCTCAACATTCACAATCTGATTGGAGGCTTCCAGGTGAATACAGTCCTTTCTTGCTGTTTCTCAGACCCTCAGGTAAGTATTATTTTATAGATGAAAATTCGAACCCCTTTAGGGGCCCATATACGTGGACTTCGGAGAGAGATCTGCACCTCCACAAATGGTGTGCAAAATATTTTCTCTATTTGCATGTGTGCATTATAACAGTGAAACTCTATAGATTTCAATGGATTCTTCAAGAGTCCAATAGTTCTCTTTATCCCCACAAAGAAATAATAAACAAGGGCAATTGCCATGGAATTCTTAGAACATGCCCACCATTTATTTGGCTTTAATTCTCTTTTGCTGATGGCCATCACAGAGATGCCAAGGATGTATTTTTGTGAACACCACGCCTTAATAGCACCAGCTATCTCAGGTGTGTGTGTGTGCAATGTACCGTTCTAGGAGAGAAAACTGTTCCAAGCTGCAGAAACATGTATGGGTGGCTGGATCACACAGACAGTATCCCACTCTGCTGGTCAAAGACATTAGTCACTGAATTCATCAAGAGTCCTAAGTCTGTTAGAAATTGTCATGTATAAAGTGAACTTTATTTATGTCTGTATTCAAGAATTTCTGTCCTTGAAGAAAGCCAACATGATTCTAAGCTATTGTCATTAGTGAGATGCCTGCAAGTCAAAGTCTTGTCAGAATTCATCTTGGTTTTATGCTGGAATCTTGAGTTGAAATATACGTATTGACATGGTGGCTAGATTTATCAAAACCGTAAGTTTTCTTTGAAGAAATATTTGGAAAAAACAGTTTGCAGAAATCTTATCTCGTAGAAAACAGACCCCCAGATACAGAGTCAAACATTGTTTATTTTTGTTAGTTTATTTTATTTTTTTGAAGTTTCAAAGGAAAGAACTGGACTACAAATATCTCAGGGTAGAGTTAGATCTTGTCCAGGTTGGGGAAAAAAGATTGAATTAGACTACAAATAATTTTATTTTGACTTTTTTTTTTAAGTTAGCTTGTTCTTTATGAACTTTAAAAAGTGGTATTTAAAAACATTAATAAAATTCGACACAAATGCAAATTGAAAAAATACTAACCTCATGTACAGCAGCAAAGGCATAGGTATTCTAAATATAAAATGAGCTTTTAAAAATAAACATGAAAAACATTACCAGAATTTTAAGAAGAACAATAAGATAGGCAGTTCACAAAAGAATAAATATAATTGAATGATAATTATATGACCAAATTTCAACCTCACTAACAATTAAAGAATTTCAAAATATTCAGATGTTATTTTTATATCATGAAATTTGAAAGATAAAAGTGATAATACTAAGTGCTGCAGAAGGTTTCAAGAAATGACACTGTCATAAATGATGTTGAGAGAAAAAGTGGTGTCATTTGTTTGGATGGCAATCTGGCAAGAAATCACGAAAGCTTTAAAATGTTCACACCTTTTGAGCAAGATATTACATTTATAAGAATGTAACCTAAGGAAACGATTATGAATTTAGTGAAAAGGAAACTCACTATGATAACATTTATAATAACAAAGATATAAAAATCTTTTCATTTCCCAGAATAAAGCATTATTTAGTTGTGATACTATCAAATAATGAAATATTAAGTGGCTTTTAAAGATGTAAATATAGAATTACATTCATAATATGGATACATGTTTTTGCTATGTTGCAAAGAAATAGAAAACAGATTATGATTTATGATACCATAAAATTATGATCACATTTTTTACTAAATTCATCTATGTATCTATAAAATGGGGAAAATCTAAAAGGTATACATTAAATTTTAATAATGGTTATTTCAAAATTGTGGAAATATGAGTTGCTTTATGTTCATTTTTGCGTTTGTATGTTCTACCTTTTCTATAATGAGCATGCATTATTTGTAGAATGTAAGTAAAAATGAATCTTATTTTCCTTCATTCTTTTTTCATTGGCAGACTATTTTAAGAAGCTCTAGATACTACCATTTAAGTGTTTTTATGTTGAAGAGAAAAAATATTGAAGTACTTTGTGTTCCTCAGCTCCATTGAAAAGGAGAGTTTTGACAATTTATAACCAAGTGAAATAAATAAGTAAAATTTCAGGAATCTCGGTGAATAGTATAGACATTAAATAAAACATAACAAATAGATTAGGAATAACAAAGGTTCCAATCTGATGAAGTTTGATTTTCCAAGTGCCTGTGAATAGTGATTTAATCCAGGCAATGTTTATCTGGACAGTTTCATCAAATAGAAAAGCTTTTTATGACAAAGTGGTCTTCCCTTTCAGATTAGATTTTTCCTGTACCTGTCACATTATCTATTGTTACATGGCCAATTGAAACCTTGTATGAAGTAACTAAGCACAGAATTATTCCTATAGCTAAAAAGCAAAGAGGGCAAGAATTTTATTTAACCACAGCAACAAGATAGAAAACTTTCTTTGGCATGTCCATAAATTTGAAACTTGCTGCAGAATTTGCTATGTTGGCATTAGCTGACACTTAAATAGTTCTATGCAGCCTTTAGATGCAGTCGTTTGAAAATGTTTTCATCGTAGCAGCCACAAAGCTTTGAAGAGGAAGAAAGGCTTTGGTCAATAAGAACCTTGCCAAGTATGATTTTAAGGGATCCTAAATACTCCAAGTTGTTCAAAGCAAGGTTATTTAGAGTAACCCCAATTCATGGTGCCAAATTTTCAGAGTATGCCTCAGGAAAGTATGCTGAAAACAAGTGTCCCAAGAAAGGTTTCTCTTTCTGGCTTGCCCTTGGCCTGGTATCTTTAAACCAGGTTTGGATTGCCTAAGAGTCCTGCTGTTCCCACACCTTGGTCTTGGAAACAAATAATGGATTGAGCCTTTGTAGAAGACAGAAATGAGTAACGTGAATGCCTAGTAATACCTTGCTCAACTTTTTATCAGGAAAACTGGGTTTTCCAAAGGACAGATAAAAAATTTATTACTTAGAATTCTCTATGAAACACTCATTGGATATTAGATTCTTTCCCCAATTTATTCCCTGTGCCATTTAGTATTCAACAAAAGTAATTGGACAAAACTATGATTATATTCAAATCAATAAATATTTTGATAGCCAAAATTTACTATAATCTTATATCTTTGTTTTAGACAATAGAAAGGCAATAAAAATCACTCATCTTCTTATACAGAAATAATCACTTTTAGCATTTTTTACATATTGTAATCTATGTGTATTTATATATAACTTTTTTATAAATTGGGATCAAATTTTACATATTGCTTCACAACCAGAATTTCTGAGTTTTTAATGAATAAGCTATACATATTTAAAACATATCCTAACATATTCTTTGAGAGAAAAAAAGATATATAGTATTTCTTAATTTATTTGAATCTCCTACTCTACAAATATGAGAAGGGAGTATTAGTGATCTAGGCACCGTGAAGAAATAGTGATTAGTAAGATGCAGTCTCTGATCTCAGTAGCAATGAGAGGGCCAGAGAGAGGTAAATAGAAATAAAGACACATATTCTAAGACATGGCAAGAAGAGAGAGATCCTGGCCATGTTCATGGACTGTAGGACAAAAGAGGACCCCTGATTTGGAGGATCAGAAGTGGGTGTTGTAATGGTCAGCCTGATGATAGAATACTGCTTACTCCATGGGGCCGTGGTCAAGTTAAAATGAGTTAAAACCTATCAGCTGCCTAGAATAGTGCCCGGCATGTACTAAGTGCTCGATAAGGCATCACTATTGTTATTATTGTTGTAATTGTTAATACTACAATTATATGGCAATTTAAAGAAAATGTTGACCATGGTGCCATCTGTTCAAACCCTCTTCCCATTTCAACCCCAAAACTCAATAGGCCACGCATTTTCCATAGTAAGTGGGCCTTAAGAGTTAGCCACTGTGTCCACTGAAGTCAAGAAGTCACACCGTCTGCCATCCATTAGGCCTCAATTAACATTTATTCTCTAATTTCTAGTTGCCTGAAATGATCCAAGAAGCCATAAAGTTGATGAGAGTATTTAATTACTTCAATAAAATTGGCCCATGGTCCTCCATGCTGGTTTAATAACTGTGTTTCCATGCCTGTGGAATCACTTACAACATGCATTTTAAACCAGTGACACTTTACTTCCTTTCATTATTATTCCCACTCTGTTAATATGTGTTTATCTTATTTCAGTCTCTGTGGCCCTGAAACAAGTACTTATTAATCAGGAGCCATTAAAGGCTAATATGCCATTTTCTGCATTAAGGAAACTGAAAGAACACCAAGCAGCCAAGTATGCACAGCTTTTATTCCTTTTAATTAAAAACTGGTTTATACATATAATTCCTTTCCTGGCATATTATGTGGAGGTATTAAAATTAGACTCAACTAGTATGGGGTAATTATAGGCATAACTAAAGCTTCATGAGAGTCTTGTTATAGAGATTTTACTCAGCTGCAGATGACAAGTTAATATATTGTGACTAGTTGTTCACTAATGGACCTCTGCAAATTTGTGGAACTAAACCTCCACATGCAGAAACCATGTTTTTTCCTCCTGACTTGGGGTACTAAGGACCCCAAACAATCACTACCTTAGACAACATCTCCAGGTCTGTATCTTGATTGGCTTTCTATCTTTCTGAAGGCCTTGATGTGCATCTTGGAGATATATTGATATATGATCCAATATAAATTCTAAATTGTAGTACATGATGGAGTTAGAGGTTAGAGAAAAGAGGTTTCCCGAAGGGGCAGAAAATATACCTATAAGCACAAAAATGTTAAGAAAAATGTGAGTGGGTCTCGTCTATAGGTGAGACACTGTTTGATAGTTAAAAGTCTTGCTATATGAGGGGAAGAAATCTAGGAATTCTCTACCACAAGACTCCCAAAGATAAATACTTCCATTCTCTTAGCTAATCTTTTCCATAGAGCAATTCAAAAGGTGTAGGGAATCTTTGGGGACAAAAATGTTGGGTGTTCAGTGAGGACTCTAGAAACTAGACCATGTGTAAGACTTAGTGGCTTCTACTAACCGCCTCTCCCCAGTGCTTGGGCATCTTGCTATGTTCTTTTGCTGGAATAAAGCAAATTGCAGTGGTGCTAAGCAGCTTAGAGGCAGTATGAACAAGCCAACGATTCTCACAGCACCGTAACACAAATCTTTGTATTGTTACAACTTAGTATAACGGAGAATAGACATCTTCTGTTCCAACCTACTATTTTATAAAAAAGATCCAGAGAGGAGAAGTAACCTTCTCCAGGACACATAACATTAGTGCCCGAACTGAAAAATAAAATCAATCTTTATCACCTCTGGTCCAGTATTTTATCCATTACATTAGACTGATTAAAAACCAAAGAAGATTACTCAATGTAGACTCCCCTGAAAACGACTTTCTTTTCTTCTGAATAACTTTGTATACAGTAAAGACTCTTCCTTATGAAAAAGGAAGTAGAAACACTTTGGGAAAAATGGGTGAGATAAAATGGGAGTACCAGGTTCACTTTAGGAAAAGCAGACGCCCGTTTTATTGGAGAGGTTTACCAGGGCAATGAGCCTCACTGAAAAGAGATGGTATTCGGGTCAGATCTCTTAATTAAGACAACGAACAACATACAATGGCACTCACTTAGCTTCTTGTTTTAATGTAAAAGACTTCTTTGTATTCATACTGGTAGAAATTAGATGCCACACGAGCAAGTCCAAAAGTAAACGAATGCTTGGTAAAATTTTTCCTTTATCAGTAAGGTGTCAATGATTGTGCCCCATTCCTGGCTGATGCACATGGCAAATACCCAACCATCATACCTTTGGCATGGTTTAAAAATTGGTTGTCTTTAAAGATAGTTCAAGAAATACAACAAGAGTTCAATGTCAATACATTAAATAAGTCAGTTTTTAGTGAGCTCCACAAACAGGAAATACTCAATGTAATTTATATAAAAGGGTCTATCCTGCTTCATTCTATGGAGTGTTATTTGTTGTCTAGATGTTCCACCTGTTTAATTATTATATTTCTTCCCCAAATTTGGAGAGTTGTAGTATGGTGTTGGGCCCATTAAGATAGCATACGTACCTGAAAAATCTGACCAGCATAGATTTGAGGTCATTAAAGTTAAAATAGCAGGAAGTGGCTCTCCATAAAGTTCAGAATCATAGCAACAAATTTTCCCCTCATATCTTATCAAATCCCAGGCACCTGCCACTGAAATTGGCAGCAGAAAGATTTTCTGTACTGCCAATTACAGGTTTCTTGTCATCTTGCCAACTTGCTTTGTCTCCACAACCTGGCAAAATATAGCTATTGGCAGGAAAGCGAATATTTGAAAATGATTACAGTATATAGGGATTTTTGGTTCCATAGAGTTTAATTGAGTAATTTAAATACTATTTTAGCACTAGGGATAGATTCACTTTCTACTTCATAATATGCAGCATGCTCTGTAATTTGAGGTCCTTGGTCACCAGTTCCTCAAATAAAGAAATAGAATGAGGTCCTTAATGGACATTATCCATAAAAAAATAATTTAGTAAAACATTAATGACCTCTGTGTTTTGTAATTCCTCGGCCATAGTCTTCTCCCTAGTTAACTGAAGACATCCAATTGCCTGCTGTAGATTAAGGGAGGCAGAAAGCAGAGAGGTGGGGTTGTTACATCAGGAATGGAAAGGGAAAAAGTTAAGCTTCTGAGAGTTATTCTTTAGTAGGACCAAGCTCTGCTCCTTCAGAAAGACAATTGTCTTCAAAGCCAGACTTTCTTTAGAAAGAGAAATTTTTCTGAATATCTTAAGCATGTGCACAACCAGGTCTTCCATAAAATATAAAGAAGATACTTTGCCTTCCTATGACAGCTGTGCTATTTGGCTTGTTGCCTAGGGTGACAGTATTGCATATTGGATATGTGAAAGCCAAATCTATTTATTCTGATTGTGAAGAGATGAAAGGATGTAAGGAAGTTGGGTGGAGAATAGGAAATATGAGAAACCCAAAGAGGGACTAGTGTTAGATAAGGAGAACCTCCAAGACAGAGGATGTATGTGTGTGTGTGTGTGTGTGTGTGTGTGTGTGTGTGTGTGTTTATTTTTTTCAATTCACTTTAGGGAATCCAGAAGCTAATGATTTCATAGGTTCTCATCAACTACACCAAGCTATATCAAGGTAAAATTGAAAGTACCAAAGTTTCCACTTTCTTGAGCTTGGCTTTATTCTCCTTTGGTCAGTGGTTGTCAAAAGGTAACCGCAGCAGCAGCACCAGTATCAGCTTCAGCTGGAAACATGTTAAAAATGCAAATTCTTAGACCTCACTGTAGACACGCTGAGTCAGCAGCTCTGAGGGTGGGGCCCAGCAGCCTGTGCTTCAAGACCTCCAGGTGTTTCTGATGCACCCTAAAGCTAAGGACTATTGCCCCTAAAGAAATACAACAAGAGTACAATGTCAATACATTAAATAAGTCAGATTTGGAAATTTCTACAGGTCCCCAGATGCAGACACCAAGCAGCTGAGTGAACTCAAGA
>RJWJ010037677.1:0-15395 GCA_004363605.1 Indri indri
TTTTTTTTTTTTTTTTTTTTGAGACAAGAGTCTCACTCTGTTGCCCGGGCTAGAGTGCCATGGCGTCATCCTAGCTCACAGCAACCTCAAACTCCTGGGCTCAAGTGATCCTCCTGCCTCAGCCTCCCAAGTAGCTGGGACTACAGGCATGTGCCACCATGCCCGGCTAATTTTTTCTATATATTTTTAGTTGTCCGATTAATTTCTTTCTATTTTTAGTAGAGACGGGGTCTCGCTCTTGCTCAGGCTGGTTTCGAACTCCTGAGCTCAGACGATCCGCCCGCCTCGGCCTCCCAGAGAGCTAGGATTACAGGCGTGAGCCACCGCGCCCGGCCTGAACAGTAATATTTCGAAAGCAATCTTTTTTCTGAGCAGTAGATCCCAGTAGTGGGCTTTCGTAAACAGATGTGTTGTCATCCAGGCTTTGTTGTTCCCTTTGTAGAGCACAGCATTATTCTTAAGGGTCCTAGAATTTTTGGATTGGTAAATGAGCACCGACTTCATCTTAAAGTCACCAACTGCATTAGCCCCTAACAAGAGAGTCAGGCTGTTCTTTGAAGCCAGGCTTACCTCTCGCTATAAAAGTGCTAGATGGCATCTTCTTCCAATGGAAGAAGATGCATTTATTTGCATTGAAAGTGTTTAATGTAGCCACTTTTGTCAGTTATCTTAGCTAGATCTTAATCTAGATAACCTGCTGTAGCGTCTACATCAGCCCTTGCTGCTTCACCTTGCACTTCTATGGAGAGGGCTTCTTTCCTTAAACCTCATGAACCAACCTCTGCTAGCTTCCAACTTTTCTTCTGCAGCTTCCTCACCTCTCTCAGCCTTCATAGAATTGAAGAGAGTTAGGGTCTTGCTCTGGATTAGGCTTTCGCTTAAGGGAATGTCGTGGCTCATTTGATCTTCTATCCAGACCACTAAAACTTTCTCCTTATCAGCAATAATGCTGTTTCGCTACTGCCTCAGGGAATAAGGAGTTCCAAGGAGAGGGAGAAACAGTAACAGCCAGTCTATGGGCAGTCAGAACATGCACAACATTGATAATTAAGTTTGCCATCTAACATAGCTGTGGTTTGTAGCGCCCCCAGTTACGATAGTAACATTAAAGATCACTAATCACAGATCACCATAACAGATACAATAATAATGAAAAAGTTTGAAATATTTCAAGAATTACCAAAATGAGACAGGCATGAAGTGAGCACATGCTGTTGGAAAAATGGCACCAATAGATTTGCTCAACACAGGGCTACCACAAACCTTCAATCTGTAAAAAAAATGCAGTATCTTTGACGTGCAATAAAGCAATTCACAGTAAAACTGAGGTATGCCTGTATCCTGGGAGATCGGAGAAGGGCAGGATCAGCCTTGGACTGGAGAAGTGGGTGCTGCACCCAGCACTGCCCCCCAGTGTGCTGTGAAGAGGTGGCAGATGGTCCTGCACCATTTCTAAGTTTATCTTCATGGACTTTTAGAGTCTACCAGCGAAGGTTACCAAACCTCCAAGTAGCCTTAGGAATAAAGAGCTAATACTTGACTGCCGGAGGTGGCCAGTTAGGCTTTTTGAGATGACTATTCACAGCACAGCAGGGGCAGACAGTGGTGATACTGATGGGATTGCAGAATGGCCACATTCCCCTTATAAATCACTTAAAATGTGTTCCTCACTGATTTTCTCATTATTTCCAATTTCAGTAATGCAGGTCACTTGGAAAGTCTAATGGCATGTAGATGTCCAGCTGTTCCCTCACTTACTCTCAGTGCTGTGGTTGGCATGAATGTGGAAAGGGACAGACTGTGTGGCCATTAGAAACCCCTGTGCTTGCAGCTCCACCCTCTCCCTCCCCCAGTTAGGACTCAAGCCCACTGCCCTCTCGAGCCACAGGTTCACAGCCCAGAGAAGCCAGGCGGGTCCTGGCAACCAAGGTTATACCTGAAAGCTGCTGCCTAGGTTGAGATGTCTGTCAAATGAACAGGGAGAAAACCAGCACATCTTTAAAGGAAAGGCCTTAACTAGAGCCAAGGGCTTTGTAGTGACTCTCAAGATGAGACATCAGGGAGGGAGAGCAGTGACACAAGAACCTCCAAAAAAAACAGGCCCTCTTGGCTCCACCCCTCAGGTTTCATTCCTTGGCCTTTATTCTAGGTGGCAGAATTTCAGGTTTAGCTCCCAAAGTGCCCTTTTCCAAAATACTTGTCTATGAACATGTGTGACAAAGACAGGGCAGGAGCTGCAAGATGATGCCTGATTTGCCCTGGTACAAAGCATCCATAAATTGTCCTTGGCTTGCAGGCATGAATGGGAGACCCCACGGAGAGGCAGAAGACAGGAGCAAGACTAGCTGGCCTTGTTCCTAAGGAAAGGCTTTCTCCCAGCTGCCCATTTTCAGAGAACCTAAGTGCTGGATTACTTCACACCTCAGTCAGCTCACTTGAGCCTCCCAAAGGCAGCATGAGCACGAGACCATCCTTTCCAGGATGGCATCCTGTCCCACCCTATGTGGACATGGCTTTGTGTGTGTGAACTGGGCTCTGATGAACTGTCTCATATTTTTAAATAACTAATGGCCAGGTGTGGTGGCACATGTGCCTGAAGTTCCAGCTAGAGTTCCAGGCCAGCCTGGGCAACACAGCAAGACCCAGTCTCTTAAAAAAAAGAAAAAAAATGAAAAACCTGAAATAAAGTCACCTGAGTAGCATAAGGATAAGTATTATTTTGTCAAACTTCTATGTCCATATATAATTACATAATATATATGTGTGTGTATGCGTGTGCACTGGTCACAACATAAATACATTTATTACTATGATTTGCAATCAAAAAAAATTTAAAGCCACTAAATTAAAGAGATAAATTTATTGGTAAATAGATAAAATCAACACCTATTTCAATATATTCAAACTCCTTCCTTGTATATATTCGGTAAATGAAAAAATTACCAAAGCAATACAGCCAGCTAGATCCCCGACTTACAAATGAGTTACATACCATGAGTTTGTTTATCAGGTGCTCGGAGTTTTTCTCAAAGAAACATAGATTAGGTTCCCAATTCACAAAAGCCAATTCAAACAATGCAGCTTAACTACAGTACTAAGGTTATCACAAACTGAACTTTCTCTATATTGCTGATTTATTCATATCTGAGGTCCACTACTTCTTCTCTAAGGACGCATTCTACCCACCCCCACACCTTGGTCCCAGCACCAGGCGACTCCTCACAGTGCAGGCACACAGCCGCCATGCGACATGGTGTTCCCCGAAGTTGTGCTTAGGATTTCAGAGGAGGAAGAGATCAGAGGTTTCTAACAGCCTTGGTAACTGAGGTAGAACATGGGGCTCCCAAGAACGTCTTCTTCCCTATGCCCCAAGTCTACTTCCCTCCCACCCCCATCCGGCTCTGGTACAAGATCAAGCATGAGAAAAATACTTCCTCACCAACAGTATTTCTTTTTTTAAATCTTTATCAATTTTTAAGAGACTACCTACCAAAAAGATTAATGGTTCACCTTTTTTAAGACCCCCAAACCACTGCAATTAAAACAAGAAAAAAAATCACTGGCTTTCATGTTGATAATTTGCTACTAATAAAAGCAATAGTTTTTTTTTTTTCACATGAACACGTCTTTCATAAACTGTTTGGATATAAAAATTGTATTACCAACAAGTTTCTTTGTACCAAGGGAGAAACATCAGTGCCTAGAAATGCATGGCCTGCAGTAGCTCACATTAAATTCAGGAACTCAGGGTCAAGCAGAAGGCCATGCTCTAGCTTAATGCTCTGCTCTTCCCAATTTCACAATGTCCTGGGAGATTAATAAGAGCTATCCTGAAGAGTATACTTTAATGGAAAGCACAGTGAAAGTTGCTCTTAAGAAGCCCCTCACCCAGCTTGTGCAACATAGCAGGACCCCCATCTCTACAAAAAATAGAAAAATTAGCTTGGCTTGGTGGCGTGGCACCTGTAGTCCCAGCTACTATCTATAGGCTGAGGCAGGAAGATCCCTTGAGCCTGGGGATTCGAGAATTCGAGGTTGCAGTGAGCTATGATGATGCCACTGCACTCTAGCCCAGGCAACAGAGCGTGACTTTGTCTCAAAAAAAAAAAAAAAAAAAGAAGAAGCCCCTCAAATACCACATTAACCCCCAGCATCATTCATTTGGGCAGAATACAGACTACCATTTCTAACAGGATTTACCTAACATGAAATTCATCTTAACCAAGGTACTAATCTCTCAGGTGAAGCACACTAACAGCCGGTGGGAACTGCGTGTTGAGTATAATGCTGACCCAGTAAATCTCTGGCCCTTTTTGGCTGTGCCAACTGCCTGACCCTAATACTCTCACTGGCACAGCTCCAGGAGCCCCAGGGAAAGGAACAGGGGCTGCAGGAAGGGTTCTCTGTGCAAACTAAGGTTGAGAGAGATTTAGCACAACCAGCTCCTACTGTAATCATCACCTAACTTCACAGCCTGTGACCTGGCCATCAAGTAGACCCAGCAGTTTCAATCCATACCACAAGCCCCACATCCTGTACCAAGACTTTTATAAGTCTCAGGGAAAACTGGCTGCAATAGCTACAACCAGTATGCCTCTGCAGCCAGCAGACTGGGCCCTCCCGATGGCAAACATGTAGATTCATAGCTAGCACATGCCCAATTTTTCCAGTTTTACCTCTTGCTTTTATGTGCCAGAACAAGTTTGGGAGGTTTAAGTAGGGAAAGGGTCAGAAATCATTTCAGCATATACTTTTCAGGTTCTGCCAGACAACCTTTTATTACATCAGAAAAGCAACACTAGGCACTAGATCTTGCAAAATATGTTCTGACCAACTCTAAACTTTCTGAAATTAAAAATGCATAACCACATCTGTAAGGTTTTTAATGAACAAAAAAGTTAAATACAAACTTTCATATGCAAAATAGATTATTGTATAACTGGCAACCTCAGAGCCAAGTACTAAATTTTCTTCCACAAATTTCAGTGGGGGTGGAGTGTGGGGATGCTAATCTTAATGTGTATAAAACTTAATTTTTAATTTTGGCTTATTATATAGAAAAAAAACTTTGAGGAAAAATAGCTTTAAATTGAATAGTATTCTTTTGAAATAAACAGCTCAGGCCAGCCCTTACAATTCTGAGGTTTATACTCGACCAGGTCTGGGATGAAAATGAAAATTTAGGGTTTACAGTTGCTTCGAATCCAGTTTCAAGAGTAAGCCAAGTCACCTCGTTTCCAGAAAGGGAAGTCTCTTTAAGATGACCACGACACTCTTCTGAAGACGCTTGGATAGCCAGACAGAGTCCCTTGTGCACAGTTCCACTTTTCCATGACACTGTGACCATGCCGTAGTGTCAGACTTCCTCTGAAAGGCAACCAGAGCCCTATACCACAGCATTTTCATTTCTCCTGGCATTTTCAAGCCTCAAAAAAACCCTTCAGCTTCAAGTTGGCAGTTACTGCTCCAGCGTTAGAGAAGTTAATTAACACTTCCTTCTGCCCCCAATGATTTCCCTCCTGATGTTCAGCAGGGAGTGGCAGTTGATTAACATTCCTTTCAGAAATAAATAGTTCAAACAAGTAATTTAGAGCTAACTGTAAGAGAGCAGCGGTAAATGGCCACTGCCCACTATATTTGCAAATGAGCGGATGAATACACTGAACAAACACACAGAAAAAAACAATTCACAGAATAAATCCTGCATTTCCCACATTCATAGGGAAAAAAAAAAATCTTTAAAAAAAAAAAGAATTAATTAGCGTTTGTTCTTGTGTGGGTTGAATAGTCCAGGACTGAGCAGGCACAGCCTTACAAACAGGGTTGCAAGCAGCCCTCTGCACCCCAAGTCAGGACTAGGGTGCAGAGAGGCTTTCATGCACTTGACAGCTCAGTACCTGTGAGAGAACAGAAGTGATGCAGGGACTTTTTAACCCACAATGCATGAGGTATATGGAAACGTCCGTGAAAGAACCACCAGCAGCTAGAGGGACGAGGCAGGGCATTCTCACAGCAACTGCTGGTGAAGTATTTCCCACACCATTTTCTTCCGGAAGAGAGGCATCTGGTGCTGCAAAGAATTCCACAAACAACACGTGCATTACACACTGATGTGCACAGCATCACAGCCTTCAGGTGTAATCATGTAAATGAGGAAAGAGGTCCATGTCCCTTTATGTAAGCGCTAAAAATGTTACATCAGGGCCCATAGTTATAAAGCCATAAAAAAAGGCCTATAATGTTTGTAATTACATCTTATGTACCATAAGCATTTTTACATGTTTAGGAAAACCAAAGCATGATGCAGAATTATACAACGGATTCTGTGGAACAGTACAACTTCATAATAAAAACATGTACCAAAAATGGAAATATCCAAGTGATGACACGACAGGTAACTTCTCTATTTATATGTATTTTCAAAACACTCTAAAATGAACATATCCTGCTTTTATATGAGAAAAACATGAATGAACTTTATTAAAATAAAGGGAAAAAAAAGCAAATCTACAAATTTCTTTCTGCCCCACCAAATATTACACACTGCCAATTCTGTTCAAATAGCAACTTCTCTCTGATATCTCATGTCACTAGGTTCAGAGAAGAATCAACTCCTTGCTATTTGGCAACATCAAAGAATAAATTGTTTTGGCCAGGTGCAGTGGCTCAGGCCTATAAATCCTAGCACTCTGGGAGACCGAGGCAGGAGGATCATGTGAGCTCAGGCATTCAAGACCAGCCTGAGCAACAGTGAAACCCCGTCTCTACTAAAAATAGAAAAAATTAGCTAGGCGTGGTGGTGTGTGCCTGTAATCCTGGGTACTCTGGAAGCTTAGTTGGGCATGGTGGCACGTGCCTGTACTCCCACCTACTTGGGAGGCTGAGGCAGGAGGATCACTTGAGCCTAGGAGTTTGAGGTTGCAGTGATCTATGATGACACCACCACACTCTAGCCTGGGTGAGACTAGAGTGAGACTCTATCTCAAAAAAAAAAAAAAAAAAAAAAAAGAATGAATTGTTTTGCTTAATATATTATTCTACTTTAACTGATAATCACTACCTGGGCCAATTTTCACAATAGCGACATACAAGACAACTCCAGAATTACCTATAACTCAACCAAGTCCCTTTTTTGATGAAATCAGAAGTTCACATTCTTAAAGTACTCCTGGTATCTTATTATAAATAGTTGGATATACCACTTTACTATAAACTAGTAATTTTATACCTGGGGGTGGGAGTGGGAGCTAAAAAGTCTTAACACATGATTATTTTAAATAGTTCAAAACATCTAATAAAAAATTACATATTTACTCTTATTAAAACTGCTGAGACTAACTTTAGACTGGTCAGCATGGGAGCCCTAGTTAGTTCACATTGCTCAGAAGCTTGGAATGGGGTTATCAGTCCTACTATTCAATAAATACAGTTTGTTTGGTAGACAGCACCTATCAAAATGAGGTCTGTTGATGAAAATTATTTTTTAATGGGGGTTGTCCTCAGTAATAAAAAGATTGAGAATTCACTGTTACAAACATAAATTCTCAAGAATTCCTAACATACTTGAGTTTCAATTCAAACACTGAGCCATGGAGAATCAAAATTAACCAGAACAGAAAGGAAAAAGCAGTACTCAGTTGTATCTTAGACCTACAGCTTCAGTTCTCATAAGGCCTGATTTTTTCCCTTGCTATTATATTAATATATTGACATGCCCCCTTCTTTGGCTAAAAGTATCAGTAATACACAGGAACCAGTGAACGATGGAGTTAAGAGATATGTAAACTGCCCATTAGTCATGCAAGACAAGGATAAACTTGAGAGCAGATGAAATGACAAACTCCGATTCTGTCAAGAGTTGGGCTATGGCCAAGATTTACAGCAATAATAACTATTATTGAGAGCTTAATGTGTGCCAGGTGCTGGCTAAGTGCTTTAAGTTTACCTTGCAATAGCAAGTCAGTGGATGAGGAGGGGTCTTCACTCACCTGAGTAAATGTGATAGGTTTGTCCCTAGAGATATAGTCTGCATATTTACAAGTAAACATTCCACAATCACTCCCATTCAACTGTTGAGGAATCTCCTAAAATTACAAAATACAAAAAAAAGAAGGGAGGAAGGGGTAAAACATCAAATACAAACTCCTTGGACTTTTTCTATGTATCTGTGTGGATAAACAATATTATAAAGATAAATATTAAATCCTGTATTACACACACAGACACACACTACAAACACAATTAGTCTTACTCTATGTGGTATAAAAACCCTAACCAAATATGTGACCCCCACTGAAAATGTTTTTCAGAAGAGAAAAAAGCAAAGTGAGAGTTCCATCTCCTAGCTCTCATTCAAAAAAACCAAACTGAAAAGAGGTTTACTACCAGGAATGCCAGTCAGAATTATTTCAGAAGCATTTATAAATCTTACAACAGGCTAAGTGTGTGTGGCTTAATCAGAAATTTCACTTCTCTTCCCTAGCTAGGAAAATATTACTACTGCTTTGGACCTCCACAGCTTTGAGTAGGACAGACAAAAAAGCCTCTAGATGATAGGCTTTAATCAGTTAGGATCTTGCCTTGATTGCTCAGTTCTGTCCTGAGGCAAAACCAAAATTTGCTGCAAGCAGGGCTAAGAGCATAATAAGCCAAAGGTTCATTCCAAACCCACAAAAGGCAAGCTCACACGATCCCCAGGCATGTGGTGCCCTAACCTTGGCCAGTCCTTTACACACTTTGGCTGTCAGTTATAAGTAGCACAAGATAACATGGGAGAGGCTGATTCCACTACTGGAAAGCACACTAATTCAAAGAAATGCAGTTGATTATTATAAAAAAGGATTGTTTAAACACACAAACCACCCGTACATATGCAGGTACCTCACACTTTTCTCCCGAGCCCAGCATCTCTCAAAGTGGACAGAACTACAGACTCCAATATACAAAGGAAGAGAATTTGTTTTCTTTACATTTCCCGTACTAGAACACAATATTCATCCTAACAGATGAGTATACCTGTGCTCTCCTCAGGAAATTTCAAAGCTTAACCTTAAGTTATTCAGCTTAGAAATTAAAATTCTTTTGGATGAAGATGATTGTGCAATTGTACACGTTAGGGTTAAAACTGAATTCACGTAGCTTACTTTAAAGGAAAGCCATTAAGATTCAAAGATGGATGCATTTTCAAACACTGAATGAGATTCAAATCTGGCAAAACACAAAGCACATTCACAACCAGCATACTTGACTCTTGATGACCCATGGCATGGGACCCTTAAGACCTAAATAAACAAATTTGTAGATAAATTTTAGACAAGAATTTTGAATTTATTGGGTTTTTTTCCCCCAATATTATAAGAAATGTGCTAGCATATAGTTAATGTTTACAGTTAGAGCAATAAGATAAAAACTAAGAAACCATCTTGGTTAAATTAATTGCTAAGGATTTAGAAGTAGGTTATTCTTAAGACGAATACCTTAAGAGAACGCATGCTTAAGGGAGGGAGGGCGTGAGGAGAGGAAGGGGGCCAGATCTGAATAATATGATACTATTATTAAATGCAACAAAGTATGTCCAATATAGACAATCATCACTTACATGCGGCTTCATGCTGTAGTGGGTCCACTCTAAAAGATTCAGATCAATATTTCTTTTGGTCTTACTTTCATCCTGTAAATACTGACTAAAAAAAGAAGAAAAAAAGCGATATTATCCATGAATCCCCACAGAGACAAACCATTACGGTTACAACAGGCTTTATGATGTTTAACAGATATGCCACTCTCAAATCCATTAGCTTTTTAAAAATATGACTGCTTTTGGGGTTTTTAATTCTGGGTTTTATTTTCTGCTTACAAAAAATTGTTTTAAAAAATTAAAGCATATAAAATAATATAAAAAGTTAAAGACCCCTGTAATAAATACTACTGAAGTAATTTCTATTCAGTTTGTTGTGTATTCTTCTAGTTCTCTACCCCACACCCATACATACAATTTGAAAGCATACATTTTAGTCTATTAAAAAAGTACTTCATTTTGCAACTTGCTATTTCTCACTTAAAAATAGATATAGGCTGGGTGCGGTAGCTCACACCTGTAATCCCAGCACTTTGGGAGGCCAAGGCAGGAGGATCACTTGAAGCCAAAAGGTTGAGACCAGCCTGGGCAACATAGTGAAATGCTGTCTCTACAAAAAAGGAAAAAATTAGCCGGGCATGTCGGTGCATGCCCACCTGTAGTCCCAGCTACTTGGGAAGCTGAGATGGGAGAATCTGGGGTTTGAGGCTAAGTGAGTTATAATCATGCTACAACAGTCCAAGCTAGGTGATAGAGTGAGACCCAGTCTCTAGGGGATAATAAATAAATAAATAAATAAATAAATGTATATATGTGTGTGTGTGTGTGTATATATATATATATATATATAGCAAGAAAACTGGCCTGGACTCTCCTAACACATTAACTGCCATGTGAGTTGTATTTAACTCATGCTAGTTTTGAGTCCGGGGCCTCATATGAAACATATGTAACTCATGTCTCTTTACCTTGGGAGCCACGTGAACTATTTTTCAAGTTGTATGTAACTCACACATAGAAAACAATAAAAAATAACAAAATTTTCATCAAACTAGAAAGGATTGTTCCTGTTTTCGACGTTTTTCTATTTTCGTAATAAAACACCATGGCCCCAAGGAAAAATTTTTTTTTCTAGTGTGGCAGTCAATGTGTTAAAAAAAAAAGACAGACATTGCCTTGAAAAACAAAAAAAGGCAAGTGACTGTTTTAAATTAAAGGAGACTAAATAGACATTAAGAACATGCATGAACCCTGATTGGCTCCTGAGTTAGGGGGGAAAAAGAGATAAAAGATACCTGGAGAAATCAAAATATGGACCATAAATTACATATCACTATTAGTCTTCTTAAGTGTTATAATAACATTGTGGTTATATAGGAAAATGTCCATATTTTTAAGTATTATGAATGATTAATTTAATCTACGTCTCCAGGTCGTCACGTTTAACCATCTAAGCACCTCAGTTTTCATCCTAACCTGCTGTGTATGAGGTAAGTTGGTGTTAGACCAGGGGATGCAGTCTCAGTGGTGCAATATTGTCCCCAAGGTGGTGAAAACTGGTTCACAGGAGGCAAATCTTAATAGTGGTTTGTAGTACACCCCCACACACGCAAAGCTCAACTCAATACATAAGTATTATTCCTTAGTATTATTTTCTCTTGTTACAGAGAAATTAAAATAACTAAATTTTTCCACAGGAGGGTAGCTTAAAAATGAAAACAAAAAGTTGAGAAAAACTGAACCAGGAGCATTTGGAAAGGGAGTGGGCCTCAGATACCACAGGAACTAAACCTTTCATACTTAAGAAAGAAAGAAAAGAAAAAAGTATGAATGTAATAAAGGTATGGATTTTTGTATCATATTATATGCATCATATCAAACTATATGATTCCAATAAAAACATTTCAGTGCATGTGATAATACATATATGTGTATACACACAGCTCTGTGTGTACATTTATTAATATAAACATCTTACAAAGAAAAGACTGGAAGGGAATAAACCACTTTATGAACAATTTGGTATATCTTAACAGTTTTTAAAAATTCCTTCTCTATAATTTTTATTCAAGAGAAACAACTGTAAGTAAAAAAGGATCTTTTACACTAAAGCAAAATTGAACTATTAATAATTATTGTTAGGCCTAGCACTCTGGGAGGCCGAGGCGGGAGGATTGCTTGAGCTCAGGAGTTCGAGACAGCCTGAGCAAGAAGAGCAAGATCCTGTCTCTTAAAAAAAATAAATAAATAAAGAAGAAAAAATAATAATTACTGTTAAGAACAACGTTTCTTCAGAAGATTCATTTAACAATTCATTTATCCTTACAAAAGTTAAAATTGGGAACCTGCTTTTGCTTCTAGTGAACAGAAAGGGAAAACAGACTTGTCTTACTGCTATGCTTCCTCAATGTGAAATTCATGTCACTATTTTACATAGCTAAGAAGCAGCTATGCTTTAAAGGCAAGTTTCTAGCAATTACTATTTGAAATAGTTGTCTACAAACTGTACACTTTGAAAACTGCCCCTGAGTCCTATGAGGTGAGATAAACCCAACTATCATGGAAAACACAGAGATATGAGTGGGTTTAAGAATTCAGAGGACTAATATTCCCTAGCTAACATTTCTTTAGCACATTCAGAATAATATATCAATCTCAAAGAAATATAATTCAAATCACAGGATTCTTTTTTGGGTTTTTTTTAGGCTTTTTTTTTGAGACAGGGTCTTGCTCTGTCACCCATGCTGGAGTGCAGTGGCATGATCATAGATCACTACAGCCTCAAACTCTGGGCTCAAGCAATCCTCCTGCTTCAGCCTGAGCAGCTGGGACTACAGGCACATGCCACCAAGCCCAGCTAAAGTTTTTTTTATTTTTTGTAGAGACGAGATCTTGCTATGTTGCCAAAGGTGGTCTCGAACTCCTGACCTCAACTGATCCTCCTGCCTCAGCCTCCCAAAGTACTGGGATTACAGGCAGGAGTCACAGTTCAAGGCTGGATTCTATAATAATAAGATGATATATTTTGCATCGTAACACAAACTTGTTTTCAATATGCTACTAAAACAAGACTTCTCAGTTGAGATCAGATATTAGGTTATTTTTAGACCAAAAAAAACAAAAAACAAAAACAAAGCAGATTCAAGTTAAGTCCTGAGAACAACTGGGATGACAGTTGTTAACCATACATTAGACTACCGCTCACAGAGAGCTTCCTAGGAGTAAACAGAAGAAAGATTACGTAACAAGGATATAATGAGGCAACAGTGAAGTTTTTCAACCTTTACTTACAGGAGAATCTCACAGATCCTGTGGCCCTTTTGTCCCATAGAATCCAGATATTTAAGACACTTTTTTCTTAGGTCTATAACCTATAATGGAAAAATACAACATCTGGAAACATCTTAAATGTAACAGGAGTGAGAATTTTGCTTTTAAAAAGAAAAGCACCTTTTAAATAAATCAATACTTGTACCAGCATGAATGTATTTCTAAGACATTTTTCGTTTAAAAAAAGAAACAACTTAAAAAATATCACAGATGATATGAGTTTAAAATTATATATTTGTATTCCTACAAACTTATTTAACAAAACGTTAGTCTTCTCAGAGTGATGAGGTTTTTTTTTGCCTTCTTTGTATGTTTATTTTTCTACAATAAACCTGTACCATCTTGTAAACAAAACTAAATAGATGTAATAACCCTATGTATACTAAAACTCTTTCCTATTAAAAATGAAAGCTCCTCAAGTATTGGAAATATGTCTTCAAGCGTTCTAAGGTGTTCAGCTCAAGAACTAAAAAGAGACTCTGCAGATAATGCCTATAATGTATATTAGGTAATTAAATATGAAATATCCAATTTCAAATCAGAAGTTTAATTTATTATATCTGAAACAAGAAGCAGTACAATTAATCAAAGTATGTGCCTAAACTATCAGCACAGTTTTGCCATCTTAATGATAGCTTGCTTATGTCAGCAGTGAAGAAGCCTGGAGAGTGAGTGGTGATGAAATCATGAAAGGCGTTTTCCACAGTTTGTTGAGAATTGAATATTTTTCCTTGCAAGTGATCCAAAGCCTGGAAGAAGTGGTAGTCAGTTGGTGCAAGGTCTGGTGAATATGGTAGATGACAGACAGTTTCCAAGTCCAGCTGCTATAATTTGAGCAGCATTGTTTGTGCAACATGTGGTCTCGCAAGAGGATTGGCCTGTTGCTATTGACCAATCTTGGCTGCTTAATCGCAAGCATCCTCCATCATTTCATCCAATTGACTGCAGTACATCTGCTATAATTGGTTGACCATGTTTCATAAAGCTGTAGCAGATAATACCAGTGCTGGACCACCAGAAAACATTAGCTTTTTTTGATGAATATTCAGTTTTGGACTGTTTTGGCACTTCATCTTTATCCAACCATGGTGCCTCATCTTTATCTAACCATTGTGCCAAACACTGTGATTGTCAAAAAGAATCCATTTTTCATCACATGTAACAATACTATATAGAAATGGTTCATCTTTACGCTGTGACAGCAAAGAAAGGCAAGCTTCAAGATGATTTCTCTTCTGACGCTCGGTTAATTCACGCGGAACCCATCTATCCAGCTTCCTCACCTTGCCAATTTGTTTCAAATGGTCCAATATTGTTGGAATGGTAACGTCAAACCTTGCTGATAATTCATGCGTAGGTTGAGATAGATTTGCTTCTATTACAGCTTTCAGCTCATCATCATCCACCTTGGTCTCAGGTCACCCATGTGGCTCATTTGCAAGATTAAAAGCACTAGAACGCGACTTCTCAAACCATCAATGTACTGTGTGTTCATTAGCCACATCCTTCCCAAACACTTTTTCGTTGATATTTCAAGCTGTCTGTGCTGCATCAGTTCCACAACAGAACTCATATTTGAAATTAACATGAATTTTTTACTTACCCATGGTTTCACAAAAATTGCTCTAAAAAAAATTTGAAAGATAATCACAAGCCACACCATGCGTTTGAAAGGATGAGGATGTATCATCACAATAAAAATAAAATAAGAAGTGTCAAAGTGAAATGTCAGAGGTATCAACAAACTTAGTACTTCAGGAAATCAAACATTTCATACTTAATAACCTAGTACTATTGGCCATTCACTGGACAGAAAAGAGTAGCATTATTTTAAAAAATAGTCTTTATCCAAATTCCAACAATTAACCCCTTCTACTTACCACCAGGCTCCAATGTACCTTCCGATGAATAGGCACCAGAATAAGTTCTTGTTCAAAGAGATTTACCCCTTTGGTCCATCTTTTCACTGCTTGGTAACCCCCAGACTTTAATTTAGGATAGAAGAAAGTACTGAATGCATGAAGTGCTGGATAGCCTTGCTTTTTATTTCTTTCCACCAGAAGATTCATGTAAAAATTAATGACCTATAAAACACCAAGAGAGTAAAAGTTGGAACATGGCAAGTATATTATTAAAACTACATTTCTATGGTGAGTAAGGATGAATTAAAAGGCAAGGTACTGGCCGGGCGCGGTGGCTCACACCTGTAATCCTAGCACTCTGGGAGGCCGAGGCGGGCGGATCGTTCTGAGCTCAGGAGTTCGAAACCAGCCTGAGCAAGAGCGAGACCCCCGTCTCTACCAAAAATAGAAAGAAATTAATTGGACAGCTAAAAATATATATATAGAAAAAAAAATTAGCCGGGCATGGTGGCACATGCCTGTAGTCCCAGCTACTTGGGAGGCTGAGACAGTAGGATTGCTTGAGCCCAGGAGTTTGAGGTTGCTGTGAGCTAGGCTGACGCCACGGCACTCGCCCCAGGCAAAAA
>RJWJ010037678.1:0-15405 GCA_004363605.1 Indri indri
CTCCCAGAGTGCTAGGATTACAGGTGTGAGCCACCATGCCCAGCCCATATATGCTTTTTTTTAAACTTAAGGCTGGGCACCCTGGAGTTTGTACCTCTAACATTGTCCCCATTCAGCCTTCAACAATTCATCAATTACAATTTAGGTTTTCTTACCCCAGTACTGTTTCCCACAAAAGTGTCTGCTCATGGGTTTCTGTTTCAGTTAAGTTATGACTCCGTTATCAGTTGGGTGATGGTGTCCCATCCAAAATATCATCAAAGGTTAAATTTTGCAAACAAGCATTTTAAAAAATATGCAGTCTCAGGATTGCTAATGCTAACATTTTTCTGCGTAGTAAGCAGTAGAACTTTGTTGTGATCAGTGCTACAGATCCACTGCACAGAGAGGCATTAGGGGAGACCCAGGCAGCACATCATTCTGGATTCACCAACAAGATAGAATTTCCTATTCTCCTGTTGCTTTACCCAATAGTTCCATTCTAGCATCAGAATTCCTGTGTGGAAGGAAGTGAGTGTGAACAGAGAGTAAGGATCTGATGACCAAGTCTTGGAATAAATGTTTGGAGTTCACAGCATCATGTGAACTTCTTAGCATATGGTATAGGTCTCCCGGGCTGTGAGTCTCACCCATCCTCCTCTACACATGTGGGATGTTTCAGGATTCAGTGGCATTTGAGGATGTGGCTGTGAACTTCACTCTGGACGAGTGGGCTTTGCTGGAACCATCCCAGAAGAATCTCTACAGAGATGTGATGCGGGAAACCTTGAGGAACCTGGCCTGTATAGGTAAGGGTGACAACATTCCTTCCCTCAGTGATTCAGAGAACAAGTGTGTCTTATTCGTAAGTGCTGTTCAGTGATTTGGAATATGGACAGGGAATACTTTGGTGAATAAATCAAGCATGGCTGCATTGTACCATGAACATAGAAACTAACAATTTTTTCATAATTTTATAATAATTCATGAATATTTTTCTGGGTCTATATTTTATTTTATTTTATCCACCCCCCCCCTTTTGGGTCTATATTTTAGGGAAAAAATGGAAAGACCAGAACATCAAGGAACAGTACCAAAATCCCAGGAGAAATGTAAGGTAATTTGTATTTACAAGACATAGCAATGTCTCTAAAGAGAATTTTAGAATGTCAGAAAATATTCCAAACATGTAAACAAAACAAATAAGCCCAGTGTCAAATGTATCTATTCTTAGAAAATTTTCTCTAAAAAAACATACTTAGGCCGGACATGGTTGCTCACATCTGTAATCCTAGCACTCTAGGAGGTCGAGGCAGAAAGATTGCTCGAGGCCAGGAGTTCAAGATTATCTTGAGCAAGAGCAAGACCCCATCTCTGCAAAAAATAGAAAAAATTATCTGTCCATGGTGGCAGGAGCCTGTAGTCCCAGCTACTCGAGAGGCTGAGGCAGGAGAATCACTGGCACCCAAGAGTTTGAGGTTGCAGTGAGCTGTGATGAGGCCACTGTACTCTAGCTAGGGCAACAGAGCGAGACTCTGTCTCAACAACAACAACAACAACAACAACAAAAACCTTAAATTCGAGAAAGATATTTAATGTTTGTGAGATAGTTTACTTGGACATAGTGGTATGAAATCCCATATGAATATTATTTTTTGATAGTAGGTATGGCTGGGCCATCTTGCAAAGCATGTTGTCTGTTCATGTTCAAACACTTCAGACAGGGCATAAAGCCTGTGCTTTTCTTTATAATGTTAAAAATGTTAGTGTAATACTTATTAATAAATAAAGAATTATTTATAAATAAACCCTTAATATTGTGCTTCTCATTTTCTACAGAAGTCTTATGGGAGAGAGACTCTTTGGAGGAAAAGGAGATAGTGAGTATAGAGCAGACTTCGGCCAGGTTCCAGATCACATGCTGACCAAGAAAACTCCGGGAGTAAAACCACGTGAAAGCAGTGTGTGTCGAGAAGTCTCTATTGGTCATTCATCCTTTCACAGGCACATCAGAGCTGACACTGAACACAAACTATATGCATATAAGGAACATGAAGGGAAGCTGTACATGCGTAAGCAACATGAGAAAGTCTTCAGTCATCGCCACTCTTTTCAAACACATGAAACGCCTCTCACTGGAGATAAACCCTATGACTGCAAGGAATGTAGAAGAACCTTCGATTCTCTCACAAGTCTTCGAAGACACATGGTAAGCCACAATGGACATGGACCTTATATATGTAAATTACGTGGGAAAGTCTTTGCTTACCTCAGTTTATATCTTATACATGCAAGGATTCACACTGGAGAGAAACCATATGAATGTGAACAGTGCGGTAAAGCTTTCCGTATCCCCAGTTCCGTTCGAGCACATGGAAGAATTCACACTGGAGAGAAGCGTTATGGATGTAAGGAATGCGGGAAAGCCTTCATTCATTATGGTTCCTTTCACAGACATAAAAAGAATCACACAGGAGAGAAGCTGTATAAATGTAAGGAGTGTGGGAAAGCCTTCATTTATTTCAGTTCCTTTCATAGACATAAAAGGAGTCACACTGGTGAGAAGCCGTATGAATGTAAGGAGTGTGGGAAAGCCTTCAACTGTTCTGGTTCCCTTCACACTCATAAAAAAACTCACTCTGGAGAAAAACCCTATGAATGTAAGCAATGTGGGAAGGCATTTTCTCATCTGAAAAGTGTTCAAAGGCACATAAAGGCACACACTGGAGACGAACCTTATAAATGTAAGATGTGTGGGAAAGGCGTTTATACTCCGAGTGCACTTCAAAGCCATGAAAGAATTCACACTGGAAAGAAGCCCTATGAATGTAAGCAATGTGGGAAAGCCTTCGATTGTTCCAATTCATTTCGATACCATGAAAGGAGTCACACTAACACACTCTATGAGTGTAAACATTGTGGTAAAGCCTTCCGTTGTTCCAAGTATGTTCGAAAACATGAAAAGACTCACACTGGAGAGAAATCCTAAGAAGGTAAGGAATGTGGGAAGGCCTTTATTTATCCCACTTCCTGTCAAAGATGTGAAAGGACTCATACTATTAATATATGAGAGAAATCCTATTAATATAAAGAATTTGGAAAGCATTCAGTTGTCCCAGAGCTTTCAAACACAGGAAATAGAGAGGAAACAACCTTGTGAGATAACTGACTTTTAAGAAAAGAGACCTGTGATAGGAGAATAAAATCTAGAGTTGGACGAGTCCACGATACAATTCACCACTAGCCCATTTTACATGAGATTCAGAAGGCAGACATGGGAGAAGGATTAATTATGTTTCAGAGGCACCATACAGGGAGACAACCAGATTCACCCAGGCTGCGTGGACACTTGCTTTCAGCCCAACTTGCTTCCAGCCCTGATTCCTTGGCTTGACAATCAAGAATATCCTCAAAATCATTTGACTTTCATTTTATCAGAGGTGTAAGTTTTCAAAGACATTTCTGTGGTAGAAAGGAATGGAGAAAAAATAGTTTTAAGAAGACGAAAAGAAAAAAGAAACCAACAATCCACAGTTTGCGTGACCTTCAGACATTGTAATGTCTTTACTGGAGAGTGAATTCAGACCATTATGGGTGGGAATTTTCTCTCATGCTCGACTCCCATGGAAAACGACCAAGGTGGCAACAGCAAGGAGCAAACGGCATCATCACTAGGCCTCAAGGAAAAACAGGGTGGAGCCACCACCAGACTCCAGTGAGACCCTGAACTTCAATGGAGGCCAATTCAGCTGTGGCCTGTAGCAGAGGAAAACAAGACTGCCAACCCCCCAGGACAGCAGGGTGGCAGCCAGGCAAAAGAAGACCCTCACTTTTCTCTCTTCCTATATGTTGGTTTCCTCCTGGAACCATGAGTTGAACCAACTGGAAGCCAGAGGCTGTGGGAACCTGACTTTTATACTTGTAGGTTAGCTGCGTGGGGCACAGAACCATGTAGAGTATGAAAGTGCATCTACCAGGTAAATAAGTGCCTTTAGCACTGGGATAGTTTGTACTTTTTCTCAGAGATTCAGCTCAAGTACCATATCCTGGGAAAATTATGGCATGACTTTCTTAAAGTACCAAGATCATCACCTCCCTTCTTTTTCTCTTTGAGCAGGTGTATGCAAACCTAACCTACTTTGGTAGGTAAGGGGCCAAAGAAAGAGAATGGCAATTCTAGTTTCTCAGAAAGGAATATTTAATAGAGAATTACAAAGAGAAGGGATGTCTTGGGTGACCACGTGACATGGTGTGTACCTGCACCCATCTTCCAGAAAGTGTCCTTTATATATAGCAAGCTTTTAGGGTACAGATATGTACAGCTGGTCACAGCTGCAGGCTTTCTTACCAAAATTTGTGACCACTGGTGAGGTTACATCAGCATCTTTATGAGTCATTAGCTGTGCTACAGGCATTGTTTAAACATTTTGCTGTAGAACACTCTGATAAGCAAGAGTCAAACATCAGTCACCATGGCAGTTTCACTTTAAGATATTAATGTCAATCTGACATGCAACAGGCTGTTTTCCTACACTCCATGCCTGGAAACCAGCCCCTCCAATCTCACATGCCCTCCTCCTCCTCAACAGTCCCTGGGCCTGGAGGGAGGGTGCTTGATATCGCATTGCTTTAGGAGCAGTGCCTTGGCTCCATTGGAGGCAGATGGCACAGGAACACTAAAGGCAAAAACAGGATAGTAAACGATATATGAAGATAATACCTACCCAAAGAGGCACATTCTGCCACCAGGACCCATATCAGCTATGAAGCTAATCATTCAAACTGGGGATGTGATCTGAGAGATTGGTTATTTCAGTTTTGTTATGGTTTGATTATGGGGTTTTTTGACCCTGTTAAGTCTCAGTCAGGCTGTTTTCCTACAACAACTAGTATATAAGTACTATAAACACTGAATTACCACTATTTTCTTCCCATTCATAGGGCATAAAGCCAGAACTCCCAGAAATGCAATGGGGCCGTGTAGAACCATGTCTAGGGCATGTTACTAAGTGTGAAAAAAGTGATAAAATGCAAAAGGCCATGTTTGCTTATTTTTCCTTACGAGCATAATTTCACAAAGCCCCTGACTCTGTGAGAATGTGCAGCTCTCTAGAAAGATGCTTTGAAAAGAAAATAGGATAGGCTGGGCATGGTGGCTCATGCCTGTCATCCTAGCACTCTGGGAGGCTGAGGCGGGAGGATTGCTTGAGCTCAGGAGTTCGAGACCAGCCTGAGCAAGAGTGAGACCCCATCTCTACTAAAAATAGAAAAAAATTAGCTGGTCATGGTGGTGCCAGCCTGAAGTCCTAGCTACTTGGGAGGCTGAGGCAGGAGGATGGCTTGAGTCCAGGAGTTTGAGGTTGCAGTGAGCTATGATGACGCCACTGCACTCTACCCAGGGTGACAGAGTGGGACTCTTGTCTCAAAAAAAAGGAAAGAAAAGAAAAGAAAGAAAGAAAAAAAGAAGGAAGGAAGGAAGGAAAGAAAGGAAGGAAGGAAAGAAAGAAAGAAGGAAAGAAAGAAAGAAAGAAGAAAGAAAGAAAGAAAGAAAGAAAGAAAGAAAGAAAGAAAGAAAGAAAGAAAAAGAAAACAGGATACAGCACACCACATCCCACATGTCTTGCCTGAGAGTCACTATATTCCTTAAAAGATAAATACTCCCTGTAGGTGTGGTGGCTCACACCTGTAATCCTGGCACTCTGGGAGGCTGAGGCTGGCGGATCGTTTGAACTCAGGAGTTCAAGACCAGCCTGAGCAAGAGTGAGACCCCCGTCTCTACTAAAAAAAAATAGAAAGAAATTAGCTGGACAACTAAAAATCTATATAGAAAAAATTAGCCGGGCATGGTGGTGCATGCCTATAGTCCCAGCTACTCAGGAGGCTGAGGCAGGAGGATTGCTTGAGCCCAGGGTTGGAGGTTGCTGTGAGCTAGGCTGACGCCATGGCACTCACTCTAGCCAGGGCAACAGAGTGAGACTCTGTCTCAAAAAAAAAAAAAAGTTGAATTTTTTTCTTCAGTCAACATCAGTAAATCTAAAAGAAGCACATAGAATTTCTTGTCTCTATGATCATCTCACTAACAAGTCAACACCAGACATTGAGAAATGTGAAACAAAGTGCAATTTCACACGTAAACCATGAAAGACCAAGTATTTTCTTGTCACTGTGGCTTGAGATTCTGCAACTACCTGCTCAAGAATTCTGCTTTAGCTGCGCGGGTCCTGCCAATTCCACAAGCCCAGCCTGGCAGCTGCCCTGGGGACTTATTTGCACCCTAGTGACAAGAGTCCATCCCTACACATGGTGAACACAGAACCTTCCAGTCAGCAACACTTATTTTCATTTTGTCTGTACAGCCAACTTTTATCAAAGAGGTATCATAAATGCTTATTTATTTAGTACGGTATGCTATTTTTATTTTAGGGTGTTTTTGGTTGCTCTGTTTTTTTTTTTTTTTACATTTATTTTATGCTGAATTTATTCCCATGCTATAAATTTTGTTTTCTTCTCAGATACATTTTTCTTTCTTTCTTTTTTTAATTTTTAAAAATGTATTTATTTTTTATTAATTGATTAATTAACTTATTTAATTAATTAATTTATTTATTTTTGAGAGAGAGTCTGACCCGTTGCCCAGACTAGAGTGCTGTGGTTTCAGCCTAGCTCACTGCAACCTCAAACTCCACGGCTCAAGCGATCCTCCTGCCTCAGCCTCCCGAGTAGCTGGGACTTCATGCATGCGCCACCACACTCGGCTAATTTTTCTATTTTTAGTAGAGACAGGGTCTCGCTCTTGTTCAGACTCGTCTTGAACTTCTGAGTTGAAGTGATCCTCCCGTCTCAGCCTCCCGGAGTGCTAGGATTACAGGTGTGAGCCACCTCACCGGCCCTGGGATATCTTTTTCTTCTGTGCAGCCTCCTCTTCTGGGTTAAGAATAATTTGTTCTTTTTCAGTAATGACCATCTCAATGTGGCAGGGGAAGCTCATGGATGGGTCGATCTGACCATGATCTTTGCACACCAGTTGTCAAATCTCGGGTGCTTTGTTCACCTGCCTGTGCTCGATGACCAGAGAATCTACAACTAATCTCTTAAATTCAGCATTACTTTCTGCATTTTTAAGCATGTATAGCAAAAATTCAGTGTTCTTTTCTGCCGCAGACCCTGTGTCCAGCCCCACTGCTTGACCTGGGCACACCTACCAACTCCACCCTACTAACAATGGAATGGTACACATTGTTTCAATCAAGCGACATCTTTTGGATACTTGGTGGCTTTTTTTATTTGCATACCCTTGAGGGCCGGGCAGCTTCAGGAATGTTCTTGAAGTGAACAGGAAGATTTCAGCCTCTTAATTTGTATGATTTTGTGGAGTTTTTCTGGGTCAGGTAAATAGTGAACCATTTTCGTGGATCAGCTTGGGATGTTTAGGGGAAAAAGTGTTCTTTGGTTTTTAAAGGAAACATTTTAAAAAATTAAGTGCAAGTGGGGAGCTGTAGCTCTCACCTGTAGAGCCAGCTACTTGGGGGAGGCTGAGGTGGGAGGATCACTTGATCCCAGGAGTTCAAGGCTACAGAAGCTAAAGTGCCATGCTACTCAGTATGCATTAATTAAAGAACATCAGTGTAATTAATAGGATCATCAATATTACAAGAAAACATTGGGTGGCTTGATAAGGGAATGATTTAACTAGAAACGCTTTGAATTTTCTTGAGTAGGAAGGCTGTTACTTTTCGGGAATTTAATCATCTGTGATCTGTTCAGAAATATTCCCCCTGAAGGGCTTTGATCTCTCCACCCCGTGTGAGACCAACACCTAGGAACTGAAATGACTATTTGCTGTTGCTTGTTTCGCAAACACACATGGATGGGTCAGATGTGTCTCCTTTTCCTCAACCCCAGAGGGAAGGGAATCTGAGCAAAGCACAGAGATGATCCAACACTAATTACAGGTAAAAGAGAAAGAGCAGGATGGGTTTTCCAAACAGGACAGGCTCACACACCCTCCCGGGGGTATAAGGATAGCAGTCAGGTCCAGGCCCCAGGATCCCTCCATCTTGAAGAAAAGGACAGGAGGAAATGTGACCTGAAGACTGCCAGGAGCTATGAAAGTGAGTTTTTTGAAATCTAAGCTGGTGAGGCTCTGGAGCCTGTAATCCTAGCACTCTGGGAGGCTGAGGTAGGATTGCTTAAGGGCCGGAGTTTGAGACTAGCCTGAGCAAGGCGGGGGAGGGCAGAAATTAGCCGGGTGTTGTGAGGTGCACCTGTAGTCCCAGCTACTCGGGAGACTGAGGCAGGAGGATCTCTTGAGCCCAGGAGTTTGGGGTTGCAGTGAGCTATGATGATGCCACTGCAGTCTACCCGAGAGACAGAGCAAGACTGTGTCTCAAAAAAAAAAAAAAAAAAAAAAAATCTAAGCTGGTGGAACTCAGAATTATTTTGAGCCTTAAAGCAATGAGATTTTGGGACTGATTCCCAAGGCAATTGTAATCTTTGTTTCTCAGATTAGAGAGACCTCTTCCTCACCTACATTGTTTGGTAAAATGTTGTAAATGACTAAGGGAGCTAGGGAAGACCCCTTCCTGTTTGTTGTTGATGTTCATTATAGATTAATTTCACTCTTACCTTTCTCACACACAGACTTCATGGCTCTCACATTGTCTTAAGATGAAATGTTAAATACACATTTAAATTTGAAAGGAAATGAAACCAGCTATAAAGAAAAGAAAACATCACAGATAAGAAAACAAACTGTAACGAATTAAATTATTGTGCCCCCTAAATTAGGCTGGTATAGAACATGTAATCCTGTTACATTTCTTGGCTTTCTGTTGGGGATTTTAAGGCGAATTTGGTGCTGGGTGGCGGGGCGGGGCCGGGGGGAGAGAATTGGCACTGCTGATTGGTTTGGGGGTCAAATCAGGGATGTAAAAAGTGCCGTGGGCTGAGTCGGTTGCTCAATGGGGGTCATAGGACCCATTGAGTCAGTTACATGGCATGGATCACTGATCCAGTGGGTGTCAGTGGGCCCATAGGAATGCAGTGTCTGGGAAACATCTTCAAGGCAGTCTTGGGTCTTATAATAGATGTGTTATGTACAGAAGCGATTACGACAAGTTATAAACCTTGTGACCAAACTGTTAAGCAGTAAGCAATTATAGGGAAGCAGTGGGGGTTGGGGGGCAGAAGCTGGTTAGATTAGCGCAGTGGCTATGCCTGTAATCCTAGCACTTTGGGAGGCTGAGGCAGGAGGACGCTTGAGCTCAGGAGTCTGAGACCAGCCTGAGGAAGAGTGAGACCCCATCTCTACTAAAAACACAAAAATTAGCGGGGCGAGATGGCCCATGCCTGTAGTCCCAGCTACTCAGGAGGCTGAGGCAGGAGAATAGCTTGAACCCTGGAATTTGAGGTTGTGAGTGAGGCTGACGCCACAGCACTGTAGCCCGGGTGACAGAGTGAGACTCTGTCTCAAAACAAAAAAGAAGCTGTTTAATTCTTAACTATAGCGATATCTTGTCTAGCAAAGTTTTATCCCCTTGCTTTCAGTTGATTTTATAGGGATGGTTTCACTGTGAGCGGGGCAAGGTCAGACATAACCGGGTCCATGCACGTTTGTCTCTTTCCTCAAGGTCAGACTTTACTGATACTATTTCAATCATAAAAGCCATGAGCTCTGTGGCGTTCTCAAGGAGGCAATTCTCCTTTGTGTTATGGAAAAATAATAGTTTGGGGGCATATTTAGTTTTTCTCACAGGAATAATTATTTGCCAGCTTTTTAATCCATATAAAGTATTTTAGCATGTTCTTCCTCTACTTTATAACTAAACACAGAAGGGAAGCAAGGACTCTGTTGGTTTCTTACTTAAACAATAGGATTGAGGGACTTAACTCTTTTAACGTATCCATGTTGGTGTGAGGCAAATGAATAAGCTGGAGGTCTGAGGACAGTGACTCTAAGCTTAGGCTAGTCTTGGTCCTGCAAAGGGAGGGACATGGGGCTCCTCTCCCTCTTGCCCGGCAGCCTGCCCTCCCTGCATGGGCCTCCAGCTCCCCAGGACAGACACAGCAGGAGTGTGACTCCGAGAAGGCCCCAGAGCCCTGGACAGCAGGGGATCCATGTACAGATGTGGTTGAGGGGTTTCTGTGTTTCTGAGGTTGTACCTCTCGTGCCTGGGGCCATTTCCTGGACAGTGTTTTTGGTTTTGGCATGCATAGGGTCGCCGGGGTCAGACTTTGGGTCATAATTTGTAAATATGAAGAAACTTTGTGACAGTCAGGCTTGTTTAACGTGTTTGGCTTGTCTCCTGGAGAAACGGTTTATGAAATTGATAGTTTATTTAGGTCTGAAGCTGAAACTGACTCCAAGTGAATTTCCTGCTGGTGAAAATGAAGGACTTGGAAGAGGGAGCGTTCCTCACTGTGAGGAGGGGAAAGAGGGGCATGTGAGGAAGCCTTGGCCATGCCCCATCCCAAATTCCCGACCCCAGGAGGACATCAGGCCTCTGTCCTGTTCCAGTCTGGCCTGGCCGGGTCTGGGCTCCCCTCCTGCTCTGAGGTGACGGGATCGCTGCACTGGACACCGAGTCTGGAATTCCCTGCACACACTTGTGACCCTGTCCAGGAGGAAGAAGCAGGGACAGTCTTTGAGTGAGGAAGACGTCAGTGCCCTCTCTGGCAAGCCAGGAGCAAGTTTTGCCGAAATGCAAATTTGTCTTAGGCCGGGCGCTGGGAGGGAGGTCGGCCACAGAGGCGGTGTATGGAACCTGTCAGTCCGGCCCCGCAGGTCCACGTTTCCCTTCGCTTCGTCTGTCACTCAGCCCACAGGGGGCGGGGCTTTGAGCCCTATCCAGTCAGGGGCGCTGGGCGGGGCCTGGAGGACGCCGGTTCAAACGCGCCGCGGGAAGGAGGAGGTGACCTTCAACCTCTCTCCAGACTCGCGTGGGTCACGCCGGCCGCGCTCCAGGTCCGGTCTTTCCTGCTCCCCCGGTGCCTCCGCCACAGCTTCTGTCGCGCTGTGACCTGTACTGTCAGCAGGAGTCGTAGAGAGGACGCCAGGACACCCGGGAGTCGGGAAATGGTGAGTGTGCCGGGCCCGGCGTCTCCACAGGCGGTGAGCCGGGGCTGGTTGGAACCGGCTGGAACCGACTGTGGCGGGACCCGGGCCTCCCCGCGGTCCGCTCCCGACTCTGTGGACCCGAGTGGCCGCTGGCACAGCTCGCCCCTCAGTCCCTCCGGCCTGCGGGGTGGGGCTGGGCCGGCAGCCGGGCCCCCGGGCGTCCTGTTCCGTCCCTGCGCGGCGACCTCGGCCCCGGAGCCGGAGCCCTCTCTGGGCACCTCCGCGGCCGCAGCCCCGCGTGTCCCCAGATTGTGCGGTGACGGTGGGAGGGTTCTCGGGGGAGGGTCCCGACTCCGTGTGTGGGGTCGTGCGTGGGCGGGGCTGCGATCTCTGGGGTCCCCAGTCCCCTCCATTGTCCTGTTTAAAATTAAACTGAGGCAGTGTTAAACATTAAAGAGTTTGCTTCAGCAAACAGCGATTCATGCATGAGAAACACCCAGACGTGCTTTGTGGTTTGGAGGCCCATTGGAGGGTCTTGAAAGAAAGGTTTTTGAAGTTACAGAAAGAATTGGGGCTTGGATTGTAGAGCAACAGATGATGGGAGAGGGAGAAGACAGCGCTTGGCTAGCAAAGGTGGTCTTTTTCGGATGGGAAACCTGACTGTAGAGCCAGACGGACAGGTTCTAGCCACAGCGCCTGTGGGGCTGAGCTCCTTCCCAGGCCCGGGTCAAGGGGACATTTCCACTTCAGCGGGATTTGCTCCTTCCTGGCTTGCCAGAGAGAGCACTGACATCTTCCTCGCTCCATGGGTTGTGCCTGCTTCTTCCTCCTGGACGGAGTCACAGGTGTGTGCAGGGAATTCCAGACTAGGTGTCCAGTGCAGCGGTTCCTTTGCCCCAGACCAGGCCAGAAAGCGTGGAACAGGAAGGAGCCCCTGATGTCCTTACAGGTAACACTTCTCAGAGAGAACTGATGGTAAATGATTTCTTTTAGACCTTTAAAGGTTTCAGGCCCAGTTAATCTTTCTTAGATTTGGACGAGGGAAGGTGTCACCCCCACAATAGACAGCTTTACAGAGCTACTTCTGTTTGCTGACTCTCTAAAAAGCCATTCCCAAATATGTCAAAATATATTTTGGGGGGCCGGGCGCGGTGGCTCACGCCTGTAATCCTAGCACTCTGGGAGGCCGAGGCGGGCTGGAGTTCGAAACCAGCCTGAGCAAGAACGAGACCCCGTCTCTGCTAAAAATAGAAATAAATTAATCAGGCAACTAAAAATATACAGAAAAAATTAGCCGGGCATGGTGGCGCACACCTGTAATCCCAGCTACTCAGGAGGCTGAGGCAGAAGGATTCCTTAAGCCCAGGAGTTTGAGGTTGCTGCGAGCTAGGCTGACGCCACGGCACTCACTCTAGCCCGGGCAACACAGTGAGACTCTGTCTCAAAAAATATATATATGTGTATATTTTGGGGTAAAATATTTTAGTTTCCTTCAGTAGGTATGTGAGCAAGCAAACTAAATTAAATACTTCATTGGTTACTGGGATGTAGTTGCCTTATTCGTTCTATCCAGATATGGAAATTTCCAGGTTATGTAATCAGAAGTTAATTGGAGAGGTTAATTGTGGTTGATTAAGGTTAAATTTCTTTTCCCTCTAAGTTAGTAATTTACATCAATTGTGGGTTATTAGTTCCTTTTTTTTCCATTTTAGAAATTTATTTATTTATTTAAGAGACTGAGTCTCACTCTGTCGCTCAGGCAGGAGTGCAGTGGTGTGATCATAGCTCACTGCAGCCTTGAACTCCTGGGCTCAGGAAATCCATGAACTGCATTTGAGTTAGATTTCTGTGTCCTTGGCTAGGAACCTAGGGCACGATAGCCAGTTCAGTCTAATTGCCTCCTATCTAGTTATTTTAACACTCCCCAGGGGGACTGGTTTCCCCCTGCATTTTTGATGTGTATGGAAAGCAGGGTCTCAAATCATGGACCCTGCTCCCCCAGCCTAGGGCTTGCAGTGAAATCCTACATTTCCATCTCCTTCCCTGCATTCCCAAAGGCAAACTTCCCCTCTCCAATTCACAACATTATCAATTATTTGTCCTTTTTTGTACAATGTTTTATTTATCTGTTGTCCTTTATTTATTTGTCCCTTGTCTGTCTCAAACAGATGCAGTATTTTATTATTTATCCTTTTTTTCACAGAGCAATGGATAACTCTTTTTAAAATATTTGTGTTCTGTTTTTGAATATTGCTTGTGAACATTTTGGATGACAGGAAAGCAGAGAATAACCACCTGACACTTTGCTGTAAAAAATCTTTGTGCCTCTCCTCCTTTTATCTGTCCTAGGCACACACACCTTTATCAGAATATCTTTGGGTTGAGCTTCCCCTTTGGAAACTTTACAGGGTGATGTGTCCTCAGCCCACTCTATCTTTTCCTGGTCCTGGATTTTAGATCTGCCCCAAGATGCCCACAGCTGCTGAATCTCCTGGAGGGTCTAGTGAATATCAGCCTTGGATCATTCTTCCCAGAGGACAGCTTTGATGGGGGTAAGGGGTCAGCTGGATGTCCTTGGGCTGGGAAGAGTCTCCTGGTATACCCTTCATCTAAATAGCCAACTCCGCCTGTAATCCTAACACTTTGGGAGGCTGAGGCAGGAGGATCCCTTCAGCCCAGAAGTTTGAGGTTGCTGTGAGCTAGGCTTACGCCATGGCACTCTAGCCCGGGCAGCAGAGTAAGACTCTGTCTCAAAAAAAAGAAAAAGAAAAAAAAGTACTGTTATTGTTAAGATGAAAAGGTTTTTTTGTGGTTTCTTTGCCTCAGTCTATTGCAAACATGCTGCTGTCTGAAGTTATTGGTCAGCCAATTTACTCACCCATTGCACTGCTTATAGGACTTGGGCTGTTTCAACTTCGCTTTTGATCTTTTTGACAATGTGATTCTTGTTTTTGTCCCCAAGTGAAAATGCAACATAAATTTTTTACAGGGCTGGACATGGTGGGTCACACCTGTAATCCCAGCACTTTGGGAGGCAGGTGGATTACTTGAGCCCAGGAGTTTGAGACCAGCCTGGGCAACATAGTGAGACCCTATCTCTAACACCAATTTTAAAAATTAGCTGGGCATAGTGGCGTGTACCTGTAGTCCTAGCTATTTGGGGGATCATTTGAGCTCAGGAGTTTGAGGCTCATCTCTTGTCTTACCAGTGCCCCAGACATGGCTTTTACTCATAAGTCCCTATTTAAAAAAAAATTTTTTTTTTTTTTTGAGAAACTGTCACCCTCTTTCTTTGGGCTCTCAGCTTCCTCAGACTTTAGGGGTAGAATTGCATAGGACTGCCCACCACAGAACATCTTCTAATCCTGATTACCTCTCAGAGATGCCACCTTCTATTACCATAATATTGGAGATTAGAATTTCAATGTGTGAATTTTGGGGGCAGGGAAACTTTCAGTTCATAACACTCCCTAGAACACCAGGATGTTCTGTACAGTATCTTGGCTAGTCTTAGTCATTTGTCTTCTATTTCAGTTATTAGAATTCGTGTTTTAAAATTTCAGTGACAGACAGAGAAACCTGGTTTGGAATTTCATGGAATATAATAAAACATTTGATCTATTTCAGAGAGGTTACATCATGGTGATACTCAGTCTCCTTTCTAAGGACCTATGTTTTCTTTCCATTTATATTATTTAACATCGATGTCTTTCAATGTATACTTTTTGCATTATCATTTTTTATCCTTCATTAGACTTTTTGGGATTTCAAGAAAATTAATAGAAAGTAGTTTTAACAGACTATGTTATTGTCTAAAAAATTATATTCAAATGAGTTTTTGCTAGTATTTTGCTCAAAATACACTGAGCTTTATTTGTGTATAGAGTTTGCATTCTAGAAATTTACTAAATGTATAATACATGCAGAAAATACATAAAAACAATTGTACACAGTGAACCTAAATATTGATGGTACCAGTATTTTGAATTATACATTAATTTCCTTTTCTTCTTAGTTTTACAACCTGTATATGCATACCTATGTCTCCTATTTTACTTTTGGATTTTTTTTTTTTTTTTGAGGCAGAGTCTCACTCTCTTGCCTGGGGCGAGTGCCGTGGCATCAGCCTAGCTCACGGCAACCTCAAACTCCTGGGCTCGAGCAATCCTACTGTCTCAGCCTCCCAAGTAGCTGGGACTACAGGCATGCGCCACCATGCCCGGCTAATTTTTTCTATATATATTTTTAGCTGTCCAATTAATTTCTTTCTATTTTTGGTAGAGACGGGGTCTCGCTCTTGCTCAGGCTGGTCTCAAACTCCTGAGCTCAGAACGATCCGCCCGCCTCGGCCTCCCAGAGTGCTAGGATTA
>RJWJ010037679.1:0-15398 GCA_004363605.1 Indri indri
TCAATGAAGCCTGTGTTCAATAACTCAGTAAAACGTAACCTCCTGAGGAGCTTTCTTATAAAAGGCAAATAAAAAATGATCAGTTGTTTTTTTCATTAAGCCAACCAATTCTCCAGAAATTGAAAAGAGATTTACTAGTATATCAACATTCTACCAGTGAATACATAAATAACACTATATTCTCTTAGCAAAAGAGTAATCTGTTCCCTTAAGTTCTACTTCTCAACTCAATGTAAAAATGCTTATGGTCATGCTTTACCCATCCTATTAGCTATTGAATCTATAAAGAATCTAAAAAGCCTCTGCTCTGAAATATTCTTACAATAATTATAATGCTTTTTATCTGTAGTAGAGACTGGAGACATTAAGAGCGATTTAAACCAGCAATAAACTCCTGGAAAAGCTGAAACTAAATTGTCCTTGTTAAAATATCACTGAATCACTGCACGATGTGTTACAGAGTGGTAACTGGTTTGTTTAAACAGCTGTCATAAAAGGCTGCTTCCCTACTACCTACCATTTAAGTTTCCACATGAATATAACGATTTGAGAAGAGAATGAGTTTCTATGTTTGTTTCCTCATATTGAAACCAATTCTAAAATGACTTTGAAAGAGTTAAGTCAACAATATAGTAAATACTCAGTTTTCAAGCATAACTGTCAAGCAACATTCACTGGGTAAATAAAGTATGTCTACCTGGAAAAATCTTAATTCCTCTTCAAGAGTCAGCAAAGCATCATTTTCTCTCTTAAGTCTTCCTTATCACCTTTCCCCAACTTCTAGGCAAAGTTACATATCTTAACCCACAACGGTACATTGTGCAAACCTACATCACTCTGATCACTATGTTATATTTACATGTCTAAGTGTCTTTTCTGCACTGGATTATAACCATTTTCAGGGCGAAAACTTAAAAAAAAATTTATTAATGCCCAATATATAGTAGAGTACCTGGGCAAAATGAATGAGACTTTCTTAATAACGGAGTCCATATGGCTACAACTAACCCTTTTAGGTATATAAACTCTAAAATATGTTTCTGACAAATATTTTTCTAAAATTTATTACACAACTCTATTGTACTAAGCAAAAGTTCAACTTGTCTTGACAGCTCAAGATCATCATTTTTGGTACTTATTATTGTAGATACAGTGGCAGATTATATGGCACTTGGGACTAAAGTAGACCTTAGAACTTAATTTCTTAAAAGTACCTGCTATTTGCCTGCTTATTATTAAACTGTTTTATCATTTGTCTCATACCAGGTAAACTACAGTCACCCGTTCTTTTATGGTCCATGAGTCAAGAACGGTCTTTACATCTTTAAATGGTACATTTTTAATGGTCATAGAAGTACCCACATATAGCCTCAATTTTGCCACCTGGTCCACAAAGCCTAAAGTATTTACTATTTGGCCCTTTAAGAAAAGGTTTGCTGACTCCTACCTACTCTATACCATGAAAAGGGGTTAAGAATAAGAATTGTAAGATATGATCATCAGGGCAGTGTACTTTTTTTCCCTCTCAAAGTTGTTGATTCAAAAATCAATGCAGGAGATATATATCATGTCTTTTTTTCCCTCTGATCTTCCTTCACCACCTTCTTTTGGTATTAAATAGACATTTTCTAGTGCACCATTTTAATTTCTTTCTTGTTTTTTACCATAGTTTTTGAGTTTCTTAGTGATGGCACTAGAAATTACCATTTCATCTTAATTTATGACAATTTTTTTTTTTTTTTTGAGAGAGTCTCACTCTGTCTCTTGGGCTAGACTGCAGTGGCATCAGCATAGCTCTCTGCAACCTCCAACTCCTAGGCTAAAGCAATCCTCCTGCCCTGTACCCAGTTAATTTTTTCTATTTTTAGTAGAAACAGGGTCTCTCTCTTGCTCAGGCTGGTCTCAAACTCCTGACCTCAAGCAATCTTCCCACCTCGGCCTCCCAGAGTGCTAGGATTACAGGCGTGAGCCACTGCGCCCAGCCAATCACAATTTCTCTCAGATTAATACTAACTTGATTCTACTAAAACATAGAAACTGCTCCAATATAGCTTTAGTCCTTTCTCTCTCCTTTGTGCTGTTATTGTTGCATATGTTTATATATTATAAACCCAACAATACAGTGTTTTACTTATTGCTGTATACAATTTTATGTCTTTTTAAAAAATTAAGGGGAGAAAGGAGAAAAATATATTACAGTCTTTTATATTAACATATTTAACATTTCTGATATGCTTCATTTCTTCACATTAATCTCTGCTGTCATTTCCTTATCCAATATAGTGCCATTCCTTCTCCCATCCTTTGTGTTAATAACATCATATATGTTACTTCTTAATATGCTATAAGCCTGGTCAGTTGATTTTTGACAAAGTTACAAAAGTAATTCAATGGAGAAAGTCTTTTAAACAAATGGTGCTGTAAAATAAAGACCGTATACCTCTACGTCTACACACAGGGTCACTGTAAGACTCAACGAAGTGGCACATACAAAAGGGCTTTGTAACCTGTCAGTCGCTGAATACAAGTATTATTACATAGTACTTATTCCAGCTTTACCACCTTGCAAATTGGGACAAAATGTTTGTATTTACCTCTGCCTCCATGGTTATTGCTAAAAACAAATACTAACCCAAACATACAAAGGTACATTGTGCCATTAGTGGAAACACAGGAAATGTTCATTTTCTGAAATAGATAGCTTGAATTCCAGAAATCAACTTAGTCCTTAAAAAATAATTTCCACCAATGTTAAACTGCATTACAATTAGCTAGATTCCTATTCATAAGAACAGTTTACTTTAGAGAGAGATATTCAAATAAAGCAACCATAGATATTAATCAGAAACTTCATTACTCAGCACTGACGGGAAGTGACACCCTGATAAAAGATAGCAAACTCCAATTACTTCATCAATGCAAATCTTTTAGTGTAACTAAATATTTTCCTTCTTCAAAAGTGGCAAACCACTATCTAAACTATCGATCATAAAAAAAATCAATTTTTATAGGCTTTCCACCTTGAATCACTCTTTTTCTACAAAGATGGAAAAGAAGAAACTGATCATGGATCAACTAAAATTTTAATTTATCTTTATCTTTTGTTGTCAGTTTGATCACGGTTACTTCCTAGTATGCAATATACACATAAAACACAGTATATAATGCTCATAAAGCCACTGCAATGCTACAAGCTAGGCACAAATTTCTCTAAACATACACATTTTGTTAATTCACTCATGAATTGACGGGCATTTGGGTTGATTCCACGTGAGCCATGAAGAAGGATGACATAATGCCTTTCGCAACAATATGGATTGGAACTGAAGACCATCATCCTAAGTGAAGTATCTAAAGAATGGAAAAACAAACACCACAGGTACTCACTATTAAATCTGAACTAACCGATGAGCACACACGTGCACAGAGGGAAGCATAACTCAATGGAAATCAAGCAGGGGGAGTGGGGAGGAGGGGATGGACAAAAACCTACCTAACAGGTACAGTGAACACTATCCGGGTGACGGGCACACTGATAACCTTGACTCAAGCGTTACAAAAGTGATCCTTGTAACCGAAAACATTTGTACCCCCATAATACTTGGAAATTTAAAAAAAAAAATTTCTCTAAACATCCTTTACTGGAAGACTGATGAGAATGGGACACAGATGAGAAGGAAACCTATTAGGACAACGTTTATACATTTTCAGTTTCTCTAAATATACTATTTAAATCAGAAGGTGTTTTAGTATGTGTGTGTGTACGTGTGTGTGGTTTTTTTCCTAAGGTACACTGTATGGGAATTCTAGCCCCTATACTGAAATTTAGGATAGAAATTTCCATCTTATTCATTGCTCTTTTTTCATTCTCCATTGATATTTGTTTCCAGAGTTCTTTACTATAAACAGCAAAACATTTTCATACTTACCCAAAACACCCCTGCAGGAAACCCTAATGTTTGAAAATTAACTCAGGGTTGTAAAGGGGGTTTTGTTTTCAGAGTTGAGTGAAATCACTGTCAAAATGAAATGGAAGTTCCCATCTCTGAACTCTTGTTTATCCTACACGGTGGTCGGGGTAGAGGGAACTACCAATGAATCTTCTCAGTCATAACAGAATAAAATAGTTTATCTGCCTCATTACTCAAAGTACACTCAGGAAGTCTTACAGAGTTTCTTGTTCAGGATCTCTGCTGGTCTGTTTTTAACATATGTTTAAAATAAAGCCATCATCTTTCCTCGTTTGAGACCTTTCCTTTATAGGATAATGCATAAACTCCTAAAAAATGTTCACTTTGTCTTTAAGTCAACAGATTGTGCTTTTCAATCTATTAATAAAAATAACAGCAACAAAAGGTTCTGAAGATCTATTTAAAAATTCACATGCGATTGTAAAGATGCCACGAACAGTAAAGCCTCACCAGAATACCATAATCTCACTTAATTTCTAACAAGCTTACAGCTTGAAACCTTAACTTAGAAAACACAGAACAATGTTTCCTAATATGTATAATTTTTAATAGTTCAGTTCTTTGGAAAAATATTGTGGAGATGTTTCATCACACAAACCTAAAATAATAAAGTAGATAATAAAATTCTTTAAAGTTCATATTTGATAGAAACCTACATATGAAAAACATAACCTATGTATTAATAATAAGAGTTCCAAGTTTTCAACTCAGTTATATTTCAAGGGGAAAATCCCACCAAAAGAAAGATATATCAGTAATGATCACAGCTATTGATAAACGGTAAGAAAATTTAATGTTCAGAACAGGTTTTTTTTCTCATAACTATTCATAAAAAAGTTCTGTATACAGACAAAAGAGTGATTCCAAAGCTTAATAGAGTTAATTTGAAAACAAGCCTGAAGCAAATACACAGTTAACAATACTTGGATAATGCCCTTAATCTAACCTATTTAAATGCTTTCCATAAATCTTAGCATTGATTTTTCTATAATGATCCTAAAACAGAGAATAAGTAATCCTGGAGATTTACACAGAGGACAAAAAGTTAAAGACAACATTACTTTCAAATCCAAAAGTTGTTAAAAAAGAAGGCACCATGGGTTAAAATTAGTATTAATTTCAATCCAAGGAAAGTATCTCCTTCTGTCCTCTTCAAGGTGGCCAAACTTGCACATGCTGTAGCCTTACCAATAAAAAGCTAATATTAACTCCTCAATCTGCCTCATTATGATATAATGGAATGACGCATCGCAATGCAACTCTGAAACACAATGCAAAATTAACTTGGTGCCAGAATCACCAAAGAAGCCTTGTTCACACACAGGCTCAATCCAAAGAAAAGTTCCAGGGATAACAGACTACCCACCTCCTTGGGATCCACGCCAATGTCTCCCTGGTGAAAAAAATCAAGGTGGCTAAAATCCCAAGGGGGTTTACTGAACAACCAAGCTTTTCAAGTGTGGCTTTTCACCCCAATGGGAAGTCATTCTCCTAAAATAAACTGCAAGCTTCTTTTTTTTTTTGCAGGTAAGAGAAAAAATCCTGTGTCAGTTAAAAGAATCTGCTACAATTGGGGGTTTCACCAGCAAGAGATTTCCAACACAGGTAGGATGAGGACACATATCCCAATATGCAGGAAATCCAAATGACAGAAGTCATTTTCCCAGTCATCAGACTTCAGGACTCAGATAAAACAGTGGTCATTAAATGAATTTGCAATAAGACTATGCTTTTGGAGAGTGGAAATACTTTTCAATTATAAGGAAATAATAACGGAATATACTTCAAGAAAACATTTAGCATTAGAGCATTAGATCTCATAACTAAGAATATCTTTAGAAATGTTATAAAGAAAGAATTCAGTTCTAGTAATCCTTTCCTCCAGCATTAACGTAAGTCCTTTTCCCAAGATACTAGGGAAAAAGAAGGGATGAAAGGGTGGAAAGAATATAGCTGAAAGAAAAAAGAATTTAAGTAAAAAGTAAGGTAGCTATTCACAGCACTGGCAGATTGCCTCTTCAGACTTGTGATTGCCTTCTGTCCTCAGATGCACATCACAGTTACAGTGTAAGTGTGGGAAATGGTAATAAATTCTGCAAGTGGATGGATTTTTCAGGCTTTCTAACTTTTTGGAAATTCTTGGAAGGCTGCTTGTAGTATATTCTCACATTCTTTAAGGTATTATTTAGTAAGTCTCTGCTACAGGAACATGGTTGCCGAGGAGAGTTCATTCAGTCATTCAACAAATATTTATTTAGCACCATGTGCCAAGTACCAAGCTAGACTAGGGATGAAAACAATGAACAAAAAACGAAGTTCCTGTTTTCATGGAACAGTGGAGAAAGGAGAGTAAATAATCAAAGAAAGCCAAATATGCACAGATTCTGGATGTATCTTTAAGGGAGAACTGACAGGCAGTGATGCAAGCCACGGAGAGAAGCTATAAATACAGATAAAGCTTTGCTCACACCCACCGCTCACCTCCTGCTGTGCGGTCCAGTTCCTAACAGGCCATGGAGCAGTACCGGTCTGCAGCCTGGGGGTTAGGGCTGGCAGTGATAAAGGACTTGTATCCAAAACATACAAAAAACTCTTAAAAACTTAACAAAAAGAAAAAAACCCAATTTAAAAATGGACAAAAGGTTTGAACAGACACCTCACCAAAGAAGATACGCGGATGGCAAATAAACATATGAAAAGATGCTCAATGCCATATGTCATTAGGAAATTGCAAAATTAAAAGAAGAACGAGATACCACTGTATACATATTAGAGTAGCTAAAACACAAAAAACTAACAATACCATGCTGGCAAGGATGCATGTTGCTAAGTGAAAGAAGCCAATCTGAAAAGACTGCATACTGTACGATTCCATTAAGTAACATTCTGGAAAAGGAAAAACTACAGAGAAAGTAAAAAGTTCAGTGGTTTCCAGGGGCAGGGGTTTGGGGTGGGCAGAGGGATAAACGGATTAAGCACAGGGGACTTTCAGGGCACTGAAAACTATTCTGTATATGATGGTGGATACATGACATTATGCATTTGTTAAAATCCATAGAACTGTATGATAAAAAGAATGAACCTGAATGTAAACTACGGATTTCAGTTGATAATATCAACATTGGCTCATTAACTGCAACAAAAGTACCATACTGATGCAAGATGTTAATAACAGGGAACACAACATGCTGGATTATATGGGAAATCTCTGTACTATCTGCACATTTTTTCTGTAAATCTAAAAATGGTCAAAAATAAAATCTACATATATTAAAAAAAAAACAAAACACCAAGGTTTTTGACCTGAGCTTCAGAATGAACACAGTTGCCATTTACTGACATGCGGAAAACTGCAGAAGGAACAAGTATAGGGGGCAAATCAGAAGTTGTTTTTGGACATGCTAATTTGACATGCCTTTTAGATCTTAGCGGAGATGTCAAGTGGGCAATTAAACATAAGAGTCTAAAGTTCCTGGTAGAGATTGAGGTGGGGATATAAATTTGGGAATCATCAGTATATGGATGATATTTAAAACTGTGGAACCAGATGAGGCTGCTAGGAAGTGACCATAATGAAGAGAAAAGCTCAGAGAACTGAAGCTTGAGAGCATTTTAACATTTAGAAGCCAGAAACAGGAAAAGGTTCAGCAAAGGAGGCTAAGAAATGGCAAGTAACGGGAGGGTTACTTAAATCCTCACATCCCCACGTTAGGCTCTTGCACTAATAGATGATCATCTCCTACATCTTCACAGATTTGTACATTTGAACTGGTATCCAATACAGAAAATAAAAACAAGCATTACAATTCCTCATATTCTGACTCCTCAAATAATTTTCCCACTTTTGTTTCAGGATATACCAGTGTTTCCTAAAGATTCTGTAGTGGCAAAATTCTTGATCTAGCTTTCTCTTACCTTTGAATTCCTTAATTACTTGAATTCCTTCATCCTTAATAGGTTGCTTCTCCTGAACAATTGGTTACCAGGAGGAGGATTCCTTTTCTGGTACTTTTTCTCTGCCCCTTATTTCCTTCCCGCCTTCTTCTGTCATTCCCTTCTCTCTCACATCACATATATCCTCTCTCCCTCTCTCTTTTTTGTGCACCCATAACCCTCCTTCCCAATCCAGGGCATTCTCACCAGCTGCAGGCCTCAGCCATTACTACATATCCACTCAAAATGAACTATTTGCAGTCTTCAGACTGTCTCAGCCCTCAATACCTTGCTTATGTTATTACTTTTGCCAGGGGCATCCATTCCCATCCCTGTTCCATATTAAAAGCCTATGCGTATTTCAAAACTCTTGTCTTCCACAAAGTTTTTCCAACCTCTCCCACCTCTTCTGCCACCAGTTGAGGTTAGGTCTCCTCCCTCTGTGGTCTTCCTCAGGGCCAGAACATATCTGTCATTGTGTTTATCACACTGGATGTAAATGTCTATCCATCTCACTTCTTGACCGTGAGCATCTTGTGGCCAAGGTCTGTGATGTTTTGTACTTGTTGAGTGCAGGAAGCCAATAAATAAATGAACAACTTAGAAAATACTGGAGTAATCTACAATTTACCTTTTTATCCTATCCCAAAACCAAAATATGGCCTCTAGTCTACAATTATATTTATCTTCATTACTAAGTAAAGAAAAAGTATAACTATATATATTTGTAACATTTTTAGCAAAAGGTATATTATTTTAGTATAAGAACACTAAATAAAATTTTAATTTTCCCTATATATCTCAGTGGTTTAAAATATTGGCTCTTTTTCTTCTCCTCATAAAAACACTAAAGCAATGGATTTAAAAATAAATAATTGGTCAATTATATTATCTGAGTTTACTGCTGTGATAACGCAAAGAGCTAATGAAATATTTTTAAAGTAATTATATCCCTTAAAAAAAGAAAAAATACTATTGACAGTATTTAAAAGCTATATTGGGAGAAATTAATTCTGACAAAGAAAAAAGAACTATACAGTTCATTGAATTCAATGTAAGAAGAAAGGAAAGTGCATTCTTTTGAAAATAACACTGTGGGAAATTGGATAGGATAGGCAGTTATAAGCTAAGCATCACATTAAGCTGAGCATCGCAGGCTAGGAATCCTACCTTTGGCTCCGACACTCATTTCTTATGTGCACTGAATTGTTTCCACTTTCCTTAAGGCATAAATTCCTTTAATTGTACAAGAATCTTGCCAAAAGAGTCTTGATCAAACCAACTTACAAAAGTCCTTGCACTTTTAGCCTTATGGTACCTTAACTAGCAGAGGAGCAATTTGGTATATGGAAAGTTTATGTCTTTTTCTAAATTTCTAAAGTAATATTCAGATTGGAAGATGTCAATGAAGAGAAAACTTGAAACACTTTTCTCTCAGATAAAATGGCTGAGTATATTAAATTTGGAAAAGTTACCAATCATTAAAAAAAAGAAACACCACTAACTTGTGGGACTGAGGGGATAAAATGATCACTGGACAGGCTTCATCCTTACATCCACTATCCTTTTCTGACACTGAGAGGAGAGAATCATTTATAATTTCGTCAGGTTTGAAAGGATGAAGGATTCACTGGTATTACTGAGGAAGGAACTATGATCCTTTGTAACAAAGGAGATTGATAGATCGTTTTAAAAAACACTATCTTAACTGTCTCTGGATTTCATACTTGTATAAAACACTTCACTCAGCTTTTAAAAAAAAAATATATATATATATATATAACCACAGATAAGCTTAAAATATGCCAACTATGATTTTCCCATCTCTCATATCTTGCTGAAGAAACTAAATTGACATTGAAGTTGAGAGACAACATCATAGGTTCTATCAGGGAAAAAAAAAATCCACCGGTAAAGAATAGAAAACCACCTTTTCCCTCATAAGTTGGGTCCTCGTATGAGAAACTCATAATACTATTATCCTAACTTTGGTGTAATATACTTCTCTCATTTAGGGCACTCAAAATATACCAGTGGCAAGGAGGTTCAAAACGAAGGTAATCAAGCTATCTGAACATAAATTTGACTTCGTTTGCAATCTTGGCACTGAAAAAAATAGGTCCCCAGATTTAGTTAGGATTCTTCTTCTTGTCTCACCTTTAAATCCATCAGATCTCTTTGATGTCTATGAATCTACTAATCTGATTTTATACCATTGCTGTGTCTGAGGAAACTGTACTCACACTTCTACAGGCATTTACCAATCAAAAAATTAGCATTAAATCAGTAAAGGACTAGTATACACAAGACCTTCTGAGACTTGAAGAATATGAGTGTTTTAACAGTGATCATATATTAAGTATAACTGCTTTATAGAAAACACTAGTAACAAACTGTACTTGCTCAAAGTAATGCATTTACTCACAGTCATTCAAATATACACCCTATAATGGAATCTGTCTGCATTCTTGCCAGAAACTACATAAACAAAATCACCAGGTCTAAAGCCTGGGAAAATAAGTGGGAAATGGATACGAAAACTGTTCAGGCATTCTTAGAATGCACAAAGACATAACATTAAACTTTGCCTAGAACTGTTACCTTTTAAGGAGTCAGCACATACATATACACTATAAAATAAACAATAGAAAGATTAAACCATACAAAAATAATATATGTTACTCTGCCCCTCAATAGCAAGGGGTGAGACTGCTATATTTAATTTTAACTCATGCAGTGGGATTGTTTGTCATCGCTAGGTAAATGTTATATAATTAAGTTATAGTTAACTATGTAAATCACTGAGTTTGGTCCAGTTTTACAGACAACAGATTCTGAAACTTGGGAACTTCAATAAAGGAGACCAATATCAGGCCTTATATGTTACACGCTTTGTAAATGATATGAAATTGTACCTCCAGCAAATTGCCAACTCCTCTGACTCCCAGGCTTTGTATGCTACCCAGCTTTCCTATTAGCAAAAATGTTATTTAAAGTTTTGAAGAAATACAAAGCATTTAAAAAAAAATACTGTACTCAAGTAGCTAAGCAGCATAGTCTAGGATGGTGATTTACAGCTGGTGTGCTCAGGTTGTTTGTGCAGTGTGGCAAGTAATTTGTTTCTAACAATAAAGTACTAAAGTTGGCAGGGTTTTCATATAAAATTAATATTCCTAATAACATATTATCAGTCTCATCCACTCATATTCCAACATGCTTTCTTGAGTGGGAGTCAAAAGGGGAAGCTAGCATTAAGAGGTCCTAGGAACAACATACTGTAACTGCAGACCCATCCCAATCTGGTTTAACTTTGTATAATAAAATGGTTAGTTGTTTTTCAGTTGCCATGAACCCCCAGGTTGCAGGTCACTTAACCTGCGCATGCCCAGATGAATCAAGTGTGCTCAATTCCCCAGAGCCAGCTGGAACTAAAAAGTCAATCACAGGCGGAACCAAAGTGCTCGGATTGAGGAACAGGGACTGAATTAATAAGCAAGCCTCCACATGACCTCATGGCATGCTCCAATCAGATCATGCCTCGTTACCCTCTGCCTATAAAACCTACCCAAGGCCCCAGCTCAGGGAGACAGACTTGAGTATTGCCTCCTGTCTCCTTGCCAGTCGACTTGCAATAAAGCCTTGGCTTCTATGCATGTTGGGCACCAAGCCCATTGCTTGCTTAGTAACAATTCAGGCCAAAGCCTATATTATTATAAAAGTAAGAATAGCGGTTATTTTTGTGGGAAAGGAAAGAGTTATGATTGGGATAGGGCATGTGGAAAGGGTTGTGTGATGGCTGGAAAAGTTCTATTTCTTGGCTTGGTTGCAGTTACAAGGGTTCAAGACGTTTGCTTATGATAACTTACTAATCTATACATTTGTATTGTATGGTTCTCTGTATCTGGTTTCATTTTATAAACAAAGATTTTTAAAACACTAATAAAGTAGGAAGATCTCTAACAGCAATGAGACTAACTATGAGACCTTGGTGCAACTCACTTAATCTTTTATTATCTTTTAGAAAAAGTAGGAATACAAATAAAAACATATCTTAAACCTCAGCTTTTTATATGTAAAATAAGGCTAAAACAAATATCCCATGTACCACTTGGGATTTTAGTGCTAATGAAAGTATACTTGTGAAAGTACTTTGAAATGCTCTAACATTCTCCACAAACGCAAAGTACTCTTATAAGGACACAGAATCATCGACAGTGTCACCTCCCTGCTCAAAGCCCTTCAATACCATCCACTTAGCAGTAATTTTTAAAGTGTTCTTTCTGGAAACGTAGGGCTCAATAGACATGCTTCAGGGACAGGGAATCACATACAGTTGTGCAGATCATGCTTTGCACAGGGTGTGTGGCACAACTAGGTCTGAAATGTGGCCCTCACTGTTTGCCAACCATTGAATCCTAGTGAGGAGGCTTTTATCTTTGCTATGCCCACAGGATGCACCTTTTTCTAATTTGTTCAAAGGCACTCTGTGGTAACCGTAGCCCTGTCTCAAAGGTTCTCAATAAATTAAGTATCTTTTTCTTCCCAAACAATAAAGACATAATCTGTCTGTCTGAAAATCTTCATCAAAGTTAAGACAAACCACAGACAAACACATCTTATATTTGTATTTCCTTGATTTACAAATAGATTTGAGCATTTGAGTTCCTCTTCTGTGAGTTGCCTGTTCATATAATTTGTCCGTGTTTCCCATCAGGTTGTTTTTCTCTTGCGCCACAGAAGCTATTTATATATCCTGAATTAATCTTTGTCAGTTATACACATGGTATAGCCCTTCTCCTAGTCTGTGAACACTTATATATTGCCAGTGGGAGTGTAAGCTGATAATCCTTTTGAAAACAATTCAGCAGTTTTTGCTTTACTTTTAGAGGAAAGATGAAGTTTATACCTTTGTCTTTACTGGTTATCTTTAATTAACCAATAAATTAATCAGTAAAGACAAATACTAGTTTAACTAACCAGTAAAGATAAAGGTGTAAATGCCATATGTCCCAGCCATTCCTCCTCTAGGCGTCTTCCTTAGGGAAACTCTCATACATAAGCACAAGGAGATACAAGGCTGTTCATTAGCGTACTATTTGTAATAGTAAAAAAGTAAAAACAGTGATGGCCTTCATAATCTAAGTAACTTCTCACACATCATTTCCCATCCTTCCCCTCTCTTCTCCTGAGTTCCGCTCGTTCATTTTTCATTTACTGCCTTAAGGAATATTACTACACATGTACTCTGACTAGATACCACACTAGGCAGGCCATCATGTTTAACTATTTGTAGTTGCCCCACTAAACTATGGTTTCAGAAGACTCTTCCTGTTCTTCCTCTGGATCTTGGAACAACTTTGTACATGTCCCTGTTAAAGTACTTGTCAGTACTCCATTATCCTGTTGTTCAATTACTTAGCAATAAGTGAAGGCAGTCCCAAATCACACATTTAATTAAATAGCTGAACAAAGGACAACTCTGTTTTTGCTTGATGCCATCCAATAATTACCAAAAAAAAAAAAAAAAGTTATTTTCCAAGTGAACATTCAGTGCTAGAATATTACTTTCATGAGTATGTCTTGTTCAACTTGGTATCCTCAGCACTTAGATTACTGCCTGACACAAAAGAGTCACTCAAAAAACACTTGTTAAGACCAAAAAGCCCAAGCACTATTATCTAACAAATAATATTTAAAAGTGAACACACAATGACTTACTTGTATAGCTGCTTTATTATTGAATAAATAAAAATTGTTTGCCCTCTTAAATAAAAAAATGTATTTTCTTTCATGGTCAGTTACCCAGCCAAATACTTTCAGGACATGTCTCAATGAATATCTTCTCTATACAAGGCTACCAAAGACTCAAAGTCAGTAATTTTCTTCTCTGTGTTACTAATGTAGGAAAATTCCTACATTAACCACGGAAGTCTGAAATTGCAGCACCACTGTTAGACATATAACATTTTATATTATAAAGTATACTGGAAGTAAAAATAGATAAAAGTTGCCTACTATCTAAAAATATTGCTCCTGTTAAAGACTGAAGAATGAAATGATACACACACACACACACACACACAATATCCATTTGTTTAAAAGTTATTTGCATAGTTAAAGTTGAGAATATTTTATGCCCTAAAAGGCATAATAAATATAGAGTGTAAGGGCCTCATTTGTGCTATATTCTATATTATTATCCCACTGCATAATATAATTATGAATATTTATATATACGACATAAAGATTTAAGTACTCTGAATCATTAAATGCAAGATCATAAAAACGGCTTACCAAAGAAAATAAGCTTAAGCTATTAAAACTAGAAAAGCATTAATTACCAGTTGGAAAATATTAGAAATTAAAAATGGGCACAAATTTGTATTTCTAGACTTATGAAATGATTTTGATTAAAATAGACTTTTGGTTTCATTTCATTAATTTTATTTTTTAGTATTAAATTCAGGTTAATTCCAAATAGTAGCTCCTTGTCCAAACAAATAATATAACAATTATACTAGCTAGGACAATATTTGCTACAGTAATTAAAAGACATAAAGAATGAGTTTTGAGGAATGAATTAAGTCTTTCAGACGTAGGAAGGCTTGGCAATCATGCTTGTAAAACCCAGAAAGTACCAGTGATCAAATCTGATGTCAACTCTACCAACTATTTGTGATTCTCAGACACAGAAAAAACTCACAGTAAGGAGCCTCTCAAAGAAGCATATAATATAGCCTGATATATCAAAACACGATTCTCATTATGAATCATATATATAAAAAATACTTCATAGAAATCTGCAAATTGGCTTAATACAGTTTTGTGAAATATGCACAATGGAAATAACCAATTACAATAGCTTTGATTTGGAAGGGATCTTGCATATCATGTTCTGGTAATCTAAATCCCTCAATAAAAGACAAGGAAACCAAAATCCAGAGAAATAAGGTGTGTTGCCAAGCATCAGAAAACTTTTAAGTGTTGGTCCCAAGACTAGAATCTAGGTCTGGAGACTTCAGTCTACTGCTCTTTCTACTAAATTGCCATCTATTCGGTCATAGTGAACTAGAAAAAAAATAGGTATTCATCAAAGCTATTCATGATTGTGCTTTGCCCCTTTCCCCACTTATATACCCACCCCAATATAGCTACATTTTCATTTGCCCTTTCTTCCTATACCCTACTCTCAGAGGTTAAGGTCCCCCTCTTCAAATTCAGTATTACTCTCTTTAACTATAGTCTTGAATCCATCTCTCCTCATCTCTCAAGAATCTTCTCCATCATGAAAAAGACACCCGCACCCGAATGTTTATAGCAGCGCAATTCACAATTGCAAAGGTGTGGAAACAGCCCAAGTGTCCATCAATACATGAGTGGATTAGTAAAATGTGGTATATGTATACCATGGAGTACTATTCAGCTTTAAGAAACAATGGTGATATAGCACCTCTTGTATACTCCTGGATAGGGTTGGAACGCATTCTACTAAGC
>RJWJ010037680.1:0-15400 GCA_004363605.1 Indri indri
ACAGAACAATCACCACACAGCTAGAAGAAAAGACCTGCTGTGCTAGCAATCCCACTTCACCACATTCCCAGAGGCTTTTCCAGAGGCAACAGCCCTGATTTTCCAGCACACAATCTTTAAATGTTCTCCCAGTTCAGCTCCCCAGTCTCAAATCCCCGCCTCAGCAGTGCAGAACAGACTGGTCTCAATTGATACTTACGTACCCTTGGTTCCTCAGGGGAGAGGTTTGGAGAAATACTGGGGCAGGTTACACCAAAATTAAAGTGTTCTATTACCATGCCTAGCATCCGGGAGAATCGGGGAGAGAAGATGAAAACAGGGCCTTGCTACAAAGTGCCAGCTGCCACCCCAGATGGCATGACCTCACAGCACCCAGGGCAGGAGCAGTGTCCTCTAGGGTTACTACAGACCCACCAGCTCTGAATGTCCTAAGATCTCACCACCAAGATCCAGAGGCTAAATGATGAGTCTCATGACCTCACTGCCAATCAGTGCAATACCCACTAAACAGTCAATTTCTTCACCCAGCAGAATGGCAGCCCCATACACTATTGGTAGTTTAAACTGGTACAGCCCTGAGAGCATAGTATGGATACTGCTATAACATTTTAAATGAATTTAACATTTAAAGTGCCAATTCCACTCCTAGAGAATAACGTGCATACTAATATGTATGAAGATATACCAGCAAAACTAATGAGTCAGTTTATATGTCCATCAACAGGAGACCTATCCATAAATTATGATATACTTATGCTAGACAATATTCTGTAGACAAATAAAAGACAAATTAAAAGAAGAGGAGCTACAAGCATGAAAAGATCTCTAACATATATCATGTGAAAAAACAAATAGTGAAACAACCTATATGACGCAATCCAATTTATGCTTACAAAAGATAGAAAACCATATGTATTTGTGTCTACACAGGCTGACAGTTTCATGATATGCACCCAACTGCTAAATCCGGTTCCCTCTGAGGACCTGGCAGGAGTGGCATCTGGGAGGGGCGCTGGGTGAAGGGACTTGACGCATCTGCTATGTCCTTCTGCGCCACATGAACGGGAGGGCAGGGTGCAGGAGCAGAATGCACTCACATGTTACCTGCATGATTTAAGAAAAAAGCAACTGAAAAACACCACCACCACCACCGGGTTCTCATGCTGACATAAAATTGCCGTGCTCATCTGAACAGCTTTCTGTGCTGCACTCTCAGCTCTTCCCAAGCCTTGCAAAGTTCAAGACAATTCCCAAGCCACTGATGACAGACTGGATTGGGATCAACGGGGAAGAAGGGGAATGTGGGATTTGAGGAAAACTTCAGTGAAAGCTCTGTGGAAGCTGCACACTTGTCCTACCCTGACCTGTCTTAGTTCTGGGGCCTTCCTCCCTCTCACCCCCACAAGATGAGAAAAAAGCCAAAACCAGGATTAAGAGAAAAGTCCTTTTCCCACAGCAGAGGAGAGGCCTCCACTCTCACCAACAGAGCTGCTCCCAGGCAAAGACAGAGAACTGGCCTGGCCAAACTCCACCCTCCTGACAAAGGCACCTCGTGCCAGGCCCCTGGGATTGCAGGGACCGCCAAGACTGGCAGCCCTGAAGCCCACTCAGTCAAGTCCCTCCACTTCGGCAAAGAGCCCAGGAATCTTTTCACACTCACTACTGAAATCCAAACTGAACCAGTATACAAATCAGATGGTTCTGCCAACAAAACAGCAACAACATGGAAAAAAGAGTGATAAATCAATGGTATTCTGGCTAAATATATACTTATTCTTTCTGCTTGCCTTAGCAGTGGCACTGCTGCAGATTTAAACATTTGATAAATATGTTTTTGCTTCTCAGCGATAATTAAAACAAACACACACCCCCAATCACACACAACTAACACAGACAAAAGTGAAAAACAACAAAGGGGCTTTGCTAAGGACATAACGTTCAAGAGGTAGGCATGACAGCTAATTTCTGCAAGCGAAAATGCTCTGCTCCCATTAAAACATGTACCCTGTCTGGCAAGGGCTCCTACCACACAAAACAAACTCACCGGACACTTTGACAGTCGATGGTTAGGGGGCTACCAAGAGGTGCCCCCAGGACAAGGCAAAGAAGTCCTCTCTTTGGCAGAAAGGAGTAAACATCTAGCAGAAGGTGTGAGCTGAGTCGTCCACAGAGACTCACCGGCAGAGACGTCGGAGACTGAAGATGCCGGGAAGCAGTCAGCGCCAACAAAGGTAAACCTGCTGCCTCCTGGCAGCGAAATCACAGCCCAAATAAAGCCAGAACCTGATCAACTGACCTCCAGCCTGACCAGAGGAAAACAAACTATCTGAAGGGCGAGGATGTTACACAATCTGGAAAAACAGAAGCTCAAAAGCAAGTTTATCACCATGTCTGGCACTGACCAGGGGACCAAGCATAAGACCAGGACGTGGCAACAGCGTGTCCTGAGACAGGATGCGCAGACACCAGCCAACTGTCTCCCTGTGCTGACTCTGGCTCACCTGAGTATGGCTTGGCTCCCCACAGACACTGCGACCTTCAGGGGAGGGTGGCCTCGACTCCCCTTGGGATTGGCCATTATGTTCATTGCCACTCATGGTTCCCAGTCAGCCCCTGCACATGTGGTGACCACAGGTCAACTCCACCTGGGACAGATCAACTCTTAGAGGTTGGAACTGAGGACCAACACTGGTGGGTCCCCTGTGCCGCTAGAGAAGAGTGAAGTACAGACTACACCCCAGAGAGGCTCCTTCCCTCCGGCACTTTTCACTTGAAGTTTCAATGCTCAAAACAGCATTTCCCAAACTGGGGTTTGAGGAATCTGACTTCCATCCTCTGAGAAGCTCCTAGAAAGGTAGGAATGATAAGGCCAGGGTGGGCGCAGACACCTTTCTCCAGCTCAGCTAAGAGACCAAGGGAGGCACTTCTGGTTTCTGCAGAGCTAGTTTTTAGTCTACAGTTACCATCCCCAACCACCAGCCCTGGGGGGCCAGAACTGACTGCAGGGATGGGAAGGAATGAGGAGAGGGAAGGGAACCCTCAGATTTGATTCCTCTCAACTCCAATATCCTAAGGGACCGAGCTCTGTGGATTCTGGTAAGTTCCCTTTTTATCCGCCGCTACCACCACAGTCTTAATGTCTTCAATTCAGGCCCTCATCATCTCTCAAGCCAATTACTTTAATGGATTGTTTCTACTGATTTCTACTTGCTCGACTTCACAACTCTGCACAGCCCACCGAGCTACCTTTCTAGAATACGGACCTGACCCTCTCCCTTAACGAACCCCCAGCCTACAGGACTGAGTCCCAGCCCTTGGCAGAATGTACAAGGCCCCAGCCTGCCTTTTCAGCCGGAAGCACAGGCTCCGGAGTCCCCCGCCACAGACCACAGCTGACTCTCAGATGAACCGTTCGCTGGCTGTGTGAACGCAGGTGTTTCTGTACCCATTCCACATCTGTGCATTGAAATAGCACGATCGACCTCCCAGAGCTGCTGTGAGGATTAATTCCAAGTTGCAAAGAGCCTAGCTCTCCAACAGTGTTCACGACTCTACCACCCCCAACCTGGTTCCAGGGTCCACTCCCTTCCCCACCTTGCTATGGCTCGTTCATGCATTCTACATAATGAATGAATGAGAATTAACTCCAAAGAAAAGAAGGCACAAGCAAGAACTAAAAACTAAGGGTCATAAATATAAAAATTAGGCTACCGAAATGTGAAAGATACCAAAATTAACTCATTATCAAAAGAATGTGAGTGGGGAGAAGGAATGGAAAGAAAAGGAACACGTTATTTTGGGGAGGAAATGTTTTTCAAATATAAATCTCTATGATGTTTCGGACCTCATTTGTTCCAAAGATTTAGGATGATGACATTTCAAAAGCTGACAAAGACGACACTTCTATTTTCTTAAAACTATTTCTTAATTAATATCTTTGGAGAACTAAGAAGTCCTTTTATAGACTGAATGAATCTTAATAAAATTCTCGGAGAAATTCTGGCATCAGTCACAACAAACACCCTCTTGGAATTTAATTTCCTTTCAGCATACAACTTACTATGGAAACTCACTTATGATGCCACCACTACTAGTCAAAACCTGCCTGGAGCACAAAAACTTGAAAGTTCCAAAAGAGAGCCTGACAGGACCAGATGGAAACTGGCCCCATATTTAGACAAACCCAGCATCTAACAGAAATTTCTCCCATACTAAACTTTCCAGCTTTTACCCTCGGCCAGACTCAGCTCCTCCCACTGCTCCCCCAGCCTTGCCCCCACCTTACACTGCAGCTCTTCCAGGGCCTCCCTCCAGCTCCAACCCCCCAATTTGCTATCTTTGGAATAAAAAAGGTGAGAAAGCCACAAAATGGGCAAAAGGAAACTAGCTACATCCATTTTCAACCTTCTGTCAAAGACCTGTCCTCTCCGGCTTCTGGTTTTTTCAATTCCCTCCTCTTAGATAAGACAATCACAGGCCCTGGAATATTCACTGTGTGTTGGGGGTTGAGGTGAGAAAGCAAAAGCTGGACAATTTATAAGTAGAAAAATGTACTTTAAAAGCTCCCCCATAACAATTCCTACTAAAAGACTTAATCCCATTATCCCAATCACCTGTGGACAGGGAGAGACGGGCATGGATGCCAATCTTCAATGAGCACCCACTGCAATTAATGGGTATATCTCATTTAATATAAGGCAGATATTACTACTGATTTTTACATATGTGGAAACCAGGCTCACGCAGGTCAGGAGATGGGTTGTTTTAACACCCAGGCCCGCTAGACTCCCAGGACTCTTGAACTTAACACTTCACAACGCTGCTTCCAGTGCCTGTAAGTGCTTACATTAAAGTGTCCTGCGTTGGAGAGCACTTCACAGTTTACGTGTTGCTCCCATATATTATTTCATTTAATCATCATGTCCCTGAAGGATAGCTAGGAATTTCTTTTCCACTGTTACAAAAGGCCATTTGGATTCAAAGATCATCAGTAACTTGTGCAAGACAGCTGCAACACTTAAAGGTTTGTGTCCCCTCTTGGCTTTGATTTCTTACCTGTAAAATGATGCTCATTCCTACTTCACAGTGCACGATAAATGGCAGAGGCTCAAATGGTAACTATTGTGAGCATCATAACTTTTATTAATAGCCCTCAGTTAAAGTAAAATTAACACACATGCAAACACTAGATATTTTAAAGACTCAACTTTATTAGTCAAGCCTTTACTTGTTGGTAAAATACCACAACCTCAAACTCAGAGATGACCACTAACTGCAGCTTCCAAAAAACTGACAAAAAAGGATTACTGAAAATGATGTGGTCAAACCTAATGTGGATTTTGAAAGCAACTAATGGATGAGAACAGAAGAACAGGAGCATTGTTATGGTAAATTACAAAAAAAAATCCTTTTCTTCCAGCAGCAGAGGCTTGATCATTAATGTGCTGCTTGACCTCTGCCACATCATTTCAATTCTGTGATGGCCCTCGCCATCCAAAACATCATGGCCAGCTTACAACCTGGAAGTTCTAGTGAGAAGTTGCCCGGGGGGTCTAGGAAAGAGAGATGGGGTAGAGAGCTATTTTTAATGTGCTGCATCTCATGCACTACTTGCCTGTTTATTTACTAAACTCACTTGAAAAGAAATCTGGGAAGTCTAAAAATGCCAGATGCAATAGGAATCAGCTCACCCTTTCTCAAAACAGAATGGGAAAGATGGCATAAGTGTAGTTGTACAAGGATCCCAGCATCAGTCAGACAGAAGAAAACGTATGCTACTATGGCAATGAGAGATCCTGAGGATGTTCTCCAGGTAAGCTCCAGGAAGACCAATACAACTGGGCATCCACTCCAGGCTTGAAAGTTAAAAAATAAGAACAAATTCGCGTACACAGGTAAGATATGTGTAATGTTTTCTAAGCGCAGTTAGCAACCTTATAGTCAAGATAGCTGGATAGCTAAGTACACTTCTTGCCTGCATGAGAACAGTATTCGTATTGTAAATCTAGTGCCAATCATGGTTCGTTTGTTGTTTTGCTTTTTGCAATCTTTCTTGCTTCTCATGTTTTCTTTTAAATTCATCCTAATTTCTTTATAAGAACAGGCTGAGGTTTATTTTGTCTCACAAGGATAAAAAATTTCAGTCTCCCTCCAAAATTTCCTCCTGTCTCCGTCGATTTCTAGTTCTCTTTATACCCCATGTGACAGATAAGAAAACGGGCCCAGAGGGCAAGAGACTCATCCAGGGTCACACTTGCTCACATATCTAGGACTAGAACAAGGGCTCCAGAAGCCCAGTATGGATCTCCTGCTGTTTCACTGCTGCAAGTGACCTGGCACACTGGTGTCTTAAACACAAAGTTTATTTGGGGAGGGGGGAAAAGCCATTATGAGTCATCTCCATTGTTGAGGGACACCACACAAGTTATTCTAAGAAAGTATCCAGTATCTAGAACTTGTTTCTGAAATGACCAACCTAAGCAGAGAATAAAAGGCCATGTCTTCTACCCACAAGGCTGTGAACAAATGTGGTGCTGGGCTTTTGGGGACCTGCTAGCCCAACCCAGTGGAATCTAGTAAGGGGGAACCTGGACGCAGGCACTCCTGGAGAAGGAAACGGGTGGGTGGGACACATGAAAGTTGTTTTTTTCAGACAGCTCGCGGAGATAGTTATGATTTCATGCAGCCCAATCCCACTCACCTTGGAACACCCCTAAATATCTCATCCACTTAGCTGTCCCTCTTCAACTTCCCCAGGACAAAACCACTGCAGTCTGAGAGGTGAACCTGGCAGACTGGGAGGGGCGGTACTTGACCCTGGCGGCAGAGGAAGCAAAGCAAAGCTCAGCTCCCTTCCCCCGCTCAGCCTTTACAAGAACTCCCCGTCGGGTCTTCAGATGCCATAGGCGTCCCCCACTCTGAGCCTGACCCCTCTTCTCAAGGTCTGCCCCGGACAGAGGCGGGGAGGAGGAGAGCCCAGTCCTCACCACTCTATCCCGCCGCCGCTAGCCTCCGGTGCCCCGACCCCTAGGCTCGCCGCGCTCTGGCGCCTCGCTCCATCCCTCCTCGCCTGCAGGGACCCCCGCCGGACGTTCCCCCATCCCCGAGACCCTAAGTACACCCCTCTCTCCCCGCCCGCAGAGGATCCGCGTCCCCAAACGGAGCCCTCCCGGCCGCCCCGGCCCGGGCTCCTTGCACCGGGTCCCCGGACCCGGAGTCCGCCCCGCACCCGCACTTCCCGCCCGGCCCACGCGTGCTCGCGCTCCGCCCCAACTTTTCCCAGCCCCGGCCCCGCAGTGGCGGGGATGCCGCGTCTGGAGCAGCGACGGGCGGGCGAGCTCGCGTCCCCTCGGCCCCCGCCCGCCGGGGCGAGTTGCGCTCGGGACCCGCTGGGCGCCGGGGCCTCGGTCCGCAGCCCGACGCGGAGGCGGATCCGGCGTGGGGGGAACCGCGCTGTCCCGCGCCGCCCCGCCGCTCGCCAGCTCGCCGCTCCTCGACCACCTGCCCGCGGGCGCCCGCGCCGCTCACCTCCTCCCGCACCGCCGCCGCCACCGCTGCCGGGAATACGTGGCAGTGGCCGCCGCCGCCGCTCGCGCTCCCCGCCTCGCCTCTCCTCTCGGCGCCCGCGCGGGCGGCTCCGGCGCGCCGGACCGCAGCGCCAAGCGCCCTCTGCCGCCGGGAAGCCGAATCCTCCCGCCCTAACCCTAACTAGCGGGCCGCCCCCGCCCGGGCCTCGGCCCCCGCCCCCGCCCCTTCCCCCCGCCAGCCCCGCCCGAGCCAGGCCCCAACGCTCGCCACCGAGCGGGTTCCGCAGGGCCGGGAGGCTGCCCCGCGTGCCCGCCCGCCTGCTGCTGCCTCCGGGGAGCCTGTCCTGACTACTTCTGCCGGCTTCCGCACAGCCGGAGCACAAGTCACCCCCTGTTAATATATTTCCTGCTTCTTTGAATGCCTTGCCCACGAGATCGTAAAACTGGGTAGAGAGGTGGTCAGGGGGCAAGCACGTGTCTATCGTAGTCACCATTCTCTCTCCTGGGGCTAGGCTGGCGCCCTGCCTGGAATAGTGAAGTGCGCAATAAATACTTGCGGAGATAGCGAACGAGTGAATGAATGAGGAGGGTTTTTCTTACATCATAGGTGTAAAGAAATAATAATAAAATTAAAAAGGAAGAGTAGAGATTTTTACCGCTGTCTACCCAAGTAGGCTTTTAAACCTCAAGCGGACAGAGATCCTGACCTGGATTTGGTTTTTGTAAATTACACGTGGAACACACATGCGCAGCTTAGCATAAATAAATGGATTCACAATTCCCCACCTCAGACCAGCACCAAAGCTGCACGAGGCCCACTGCTAAATATTAGTCAGGGCTTTTAGTCAAATACATTTAGGTTTTAGATCTACCGCTTAAAAGCTGGGCCATCTTGGGAAAGCTAATCTCCCTGGGCCACAGTTAACTCATCTATAAATTAAGAATAATAAAACCTGCTTCTTAGAGTCGTTATGAGGATTAATTGAGATCATGCACTGTAAAGCACTTTACACAGCCCCTCCCCCCATGTGTACGGTAGTATGTAAATTATAGTTATTGTTAGTATTATTACTGATCTAGGTGATAGATGTGCAAATGTAAAATAATGGCTACCGTTTTGCTTGAGAACAATCTTAAAACCCTTGTATGTGTGGTATAGTCACTTGCCCACCAAGGCCAGCCCTGGGAGCAATGCCATTCCTGTCCCTCCTCCCCTCGTCCCCTCCTCCCCTCCTCCCCTCCACCCCCGCAATTTAATAGGTCTTCGGTTTTTTAAGAGCTGTAGAACCCATTCTCCTGCAGGTTTTCCACCTGGATTTCTGTGGCCAATCTCCTAATTAACAGGTGTTTGTTTTATTGATGTCAAGTGAATCATTGAAAGCACCTGCAGTCTACTGCCTCTTCCAGGTTTCTCCCTGACCCTCTCTCAAACATCTCGAAGCTCCCTTTTCACTTTTACAAGAAATCTCCTTTCTGCTCCACACAAAAGCAGCGGTGCAGTGAGGCGTTATCTGGGCATCCCAGCCCATCCACTATGGGCTCCCTGAACCTCAGTCCCCCAACTGTAAACTGTGGAGAATAACGTCTTGTAGCATTGGGAGAGAATTCATGATCCAGTCCGTGAGGGAAATCCCTGAAACACATAGGTGTTTAATAAAAGGCAACTATTGATTAGTTTGTTTAGCAAGTATTGAAGGTGCGTCTATTTAGCATTCTGGGTGCTAAAAGGGTGAGGAAAACACATGTGTAAGGTAAGGTCCCTGCCCTCAAAGGAGTTTGAGCTCTAGCTCACAAATGTACTCCACAGTAGGGCAGAGGGGTTGAGAGGACAAGGGCTGCTGCTAAATATGAAATTAGCAAGTTTCAGGGTCAAAATTGGGGCAGTGGTGTTGCAGTGTGGGTTGCTTTAATTCGTTATCATTGTAAATGCCACTTTCCTCTAAATATTATGTACATAACTTCCCAGGGCCACCGCTAAAAATTAATGAATAATTTTATGAGGCAAGCAGACCCATTGATGTAGGATTTAGTCCCTTAATAAGGTGACTCCAAATGCTTCCTAATGCTAGTAATAATGTGTATATTGTGTCCTTCCGAAAGTGCCATAAATTATAGGTTAGAGTTGCATATCTTGCAATGCAGGTCTAAGGTAGAGTTCACATATTGTTACGTTAATGGCTTCTAATGAATTACACCTGCAGAGGTGTCCTTGTGTAGCCCCCTCCCACATTGACCCTGGACTTGGCCATGTGACTTGCTTTAGCCACTGGGACAAGAGCTAACGTGATGCAAGCAGGGACTTTTGATGAGCACTGTGCCTTGCTGCTTGCTCTCTTGGAATGCTGTCCTGAGACTGCTGTGAAGAAACCTGGTCCAACCTCCTTGAAGATGAAAGACCCCAAGGAGAGAAAGGCTTGACATCCCAGCTATGCAACCCACCAGCTGAATTCAGCCACATGAGTGAGCCCCAGGCAAAGCCAGCCCACAATAACCCAGCCAACCCAAGAATTGTGAAAAATAAAATGGTTGTTTTAAGTCACTAAGCATTGGGGTGGTTTGTTACACAGTAAGAGATAACTGACACACATACCACTCATAGGCTTTTCTAAAATTACAAGGTCTGGGTGAAATTCACCCAAGAATCAGTATTCTCACTAGTGTTTTCTGTCATGAAGCATGCAGTGGAAGTCACTATGTCTAAGCTTAGCGGCAAGTCATATTTTATGTAAATACCCTCTTTCAAAGTCTTCACTGAATTGGTTACTGAGCCTAGTACTGTTTAAAATCCTTTTGCACTCAATATAACAATGGGCAGGCAAAATCAGCTTGTAAACTACCAAAATCTTTAAACATTATGACTCCTTAGAACACCAACAACAGGTATCATAGAGGTTAGATGTGTTTCTCTCTCCTACTTTATTGTAAGCTCCTGAATGACAATTAAGTTTATTGACAAGGTTTTATCATAGATCACAAAGCATCAGAAACAGAAGGGAAGTTAATTTAATCTACCACATTTTATAGATGAGAAAACTGGGGTTAAGAGAGGTTATCAGAACCTTACAAATTCCCAGGGTCCTAGAGCTGTCTCAGAGCAGAACTGAAATGACCCATTCAAAGTTCTTTATGCAGTTTGTTGAACTCCTCTGTTTTTCCTTTGTGACATTTGTTGCTATTTAACATATTTATTCTTCCCTGGCTCAAAATATGTCTACAACTTTCCTTTGCATTTAGGATAAAATCAAAACTTTTAATGTGGCCCCATGGCCCCCTGCGGTCTGGTGCAGCTTGCCTCTCCGGAGGCCTTGCTTCTGCTCTGCTGCTCACTCAACACATTCTGCCCTGCTGGTTGCTTTCTGTTCCCCAAAGCAGTGAGCTCTTCTCTTCTTCAAGCGCTTTGCACATGCTGTTCCCTCTGGAGACATTCCCTCCCACAAACCTTTCATTTTGCTAAATCCTGTTTGTCAGAACCCATTAGAGTTCTGTGGTTGCAAGCAATGGAAAGCAATTCAGGGAATAACATAAATAAAAAAATGTGGTGGACAGATAGGTAGCTCACAGTCTCTCCAGGCAAGTTTCAGATAGGTCAACAACCGGCATGGCCAAGGTATCTAAGGACAAACTAACGGGCACCTTGTCAAGGCTCAGCCACTGGAACGATGCACTCCAATTTTTCTGTCCTTGCACCACTCCACTCAGGATTCTAGACCCCGGGAGAAAGCCAGCTTGACCTTGCTTGGTCACATGCCCACCCTCAGCCACAGGAGAATAGGACCCCTTGAATGGAAGCCCCCAAAGATGATCAGGGTGTGTTACCAGAAGGGAAAGTTGATAGGGGATGACCAAACAATGAATGTCCACTGTGTAATCTCTTAGGCCGTGGCTTAAATATCATCTTCTCAGGGAAGCTTTACTTAACCACTCCATTTGTTGCGCTCTCTCAGTGCACTCAGTTTTTCACGGTTCTCATCACATGTTATAGTTACATATTCATGTGTGTGTTTGTTTCTCTCCTATTCTCCCTCCAGGAAAGAAGGTACTGTGCGTGCTTGCCCACTGCTATATTCTCACCACCTGGCATAGTGCCTGGTGCATGACAGGCTCTCAATACTTATTCAATGAATAAATGAATGATCGAAGAAATGAATGAATAATACAGGCCTTGTGATTTTTCTGAACTGATCCACGTGACATTAACTTTGTAGGAATGGTGAGAAAAGACAAAGAGAATGGGGTGAGTATAGGTTGTGGAAGTATAGGACTTCTGCCGGGTCCCTGCGTGAAGCCATGGAGAGGACAAAGACTCATGCAGGATAAATGCATGTCAGAGATGAGCCGTGCTGTGCTGTGCTGTTCTTGAGGGATAAATTAACAAGCAGTGAAGTAAGAGGGAGGAAGCCTGGAATGGTGAAGTTCGCATGTCTCAGAATGTTTGCAGGAGTAAGAAACCTCAAAACTGAAGTTGGGTTTGTGGCCCGGCTGCCGCTGCCAGGAGCTGAGGTCAGCAATGCATGTTCACAAAACTGCTTCCGCGGGCTCCGTGCATGCCCGGCTGTGCATTCTCTACAGCAGAGAGCCCAGGCTTACCTGCTGGTGGCTGCAGGCCCACAGAGAGGACTGCACAACTCAGAGGCAAAATGAAAGTAGTAAGAGCCATGTAAAGCTAAATGTATGCAATTTTTGCATTAATGATTATTATACTCAGGATAGCTTGGGTGTTGGGTTTTTTGTTTTGTTTTAGTCATTTTTTGGCAAAATAAAATGTTGACAACCTCAGTCCCCACCCCCTCCCCCAAATGTTTTTGGTCCATGAAATCTGAAATCCTCAGAAATTCCCACTTTACAATCTTAGAGACCTGGGCAATCCCTGCAAAGGTTTTAGTTGTCGTTGCGGTGGCTGTGGTAGTGGTTGTTGTTGTTGTTGCCGGTTTGATCATGTAAACCTAGCCTGTTTCCTTTTCTGCCTCACACCTCCTTGGCAGTCACATTAGCTCCACGGGTTGGAAGAGGCTTCACGGGGAGGCATCTGTGGCCGAGGGTCAGGAGGGAGCTGGGCCTTGGCTCTGTCCTGCCAAGAAGGAAGACCTGGACTTGAGGTCTGGTCAGTGACCATGAGCGTGTGCCTGTGGCGGTGGTGTAGGGTGTGCACACATGTATGTGTAAACACGCGCACATGCATGTGTGTATTTATGGCGGGGAGAATCCTTCTTAGGTCACCAACACTATTCTACCCTGGGGGAACTACTTAACCTTAAGAGGAGATACTGTTCTTAATCCTTGTTTTACAAAGAAGAAAACTGACACTTAGAACATTTAAGTAATTCACCTCAAGCCTGACTAAATCCAAAGCTCAAATAATTAACCTCTTTGGTAATGCTTTAGGTGTTCACCTGGTGTTAGTTGAAGTTAAATCTGATATGAACTCCAGAAGCCAACACTATGGAAAGACTATTCTAGAACTAGCAAAAGGGTGAAATTTACCTTCCCTAAGCTGAGACAGGAAACTATCCAGCTTCTTATATTTGAGAAATAATATAGCTTTACATTTCCTATACATTTTACATTTCTAACAAAAGCTGACCTACCCATTTTATACACTTAGCTGGAATTTGAATTCCTGAGGAAACTACTGCATATATATCAAGTATTATAATAAAAATGTCTTTTTCTCACTGGTAGTAATATCTCATATATATTTTAAACAAAGACAGAACAAATTTATACCTACTCAGTTCTACAGTAAAGGTAAGCTTGCTCATTTTCGTAAAGCCGTAAAATCCCACAAAAGGAAAAGTTTTAAGATCTCTGCTTGCATTTGTATAAAGGCACTGGAGCACTAATGGAAAGTTCAGCCAAGATCTTCATGCTCGCTGCCTCTGGTTTCTGAAATTTAAATCTTCAGCTAAAGGATGGGAAGGAATCCCCACCCCACTCCTGCTGCCAGCAACCAAAGCATGCTCTCAAGCCGAGAACACCAGTGGACTCTTTAAACTTAATTTCTTCACAACTTTCTCCCTGCTGGCAAATGTCAAGTTTCTATTTCAGGAGAAATAAGAGCGTCATTAGCTTGCCTGTCTTCATGCTCGTCTAACTCCTTTCAGGATTTCAGGTTTTTTGCTTGGGAAAATAAGACCACACTAAAACCATAAGTCCCCAGAGTCCCATTAAAAGTGGAACTGTCAGCATGCTTAGAACAGATCAGGGGAGCTCCACTTTTATTCCATAGGTTGTAAATAGTCCACTACGGTTTCTAAATTCCAAACTGAAAAATAACACTTCTTAATTACCTTAACCTTCAGACCCATAATCTGCAAGATCTTCACCAGTGACTCATATGCCAGCCGTCCCTTTTGGTCTGGCACATTTTTAACATCAAAAGTTGTTTCTATTAACTGTGTCCTTGTCCCCAACAGAGCTTCATTATTATCAGAAAACAATGATAAGGTTTCTAGTCTGCACTTAACTCTTGAATCATTCCACATATATTTACTGAGCACCTAGTATGAACAGGCAATGTATTGAATTTTGTGAATACAAGAGGCATCAAAGCATAAAAGACACAGTCCTTTCCCTCCCTAGAGAAGCTCACAGAGCAGTGGAGAGAAAAATAAACATATAGTTACAAATTATGTTACGTGTGCTATAGGGGGAAAAAAGATTCTATGAGAAAGCGTAGTAAAAGGAACTAGTTTTAAATTGAGAGGTCAGGGAAGACCTTTCTAGAAATGATCTGAAAGCCAGACCAAAGAGATAAACGGATATTGGTCCAGTGAGGAGCCTACGGGGCACACGGTCCTCCTCACTCAAGGCTTCTGCACATCTTGGACAACAACCAGGACAAGAAGTGCAACTTCTCAGGGCATCATTGCTTTCAGAGAGGAGTCGTGGGATCCTATCTCCCTACAGGTACAGATGCAAGGCAGGGACTCCCCAGCTTCTTCCACAGGGGCTCCCTTCTCCACCCAACCCACACTCTGCTCTCTGAGCCCTTGACTCCTCTCAGCTGTAGCCACTAGGTTAGCACTCCAGGTGAGTAGCGCTTAGGTTAGCACTCCACGTGAACATTTACTGTTTTCTATGCATGTGCAGTCTGTACCCCTACCTGTAAGCTCCTGGAGAGCAGATGGCTCTATCTTATTCTCCTTTTATAATGTTCACGGTGCCCAGAAGAGAACATGATTCGTAGCCACTGTTCAATAAACACCTGTTTAGTGGGATTGAATTTTATCTCAACATTTAGTAGTGTGCCAAACATCTGATGTGAAATGAGAGCCAAATTAGACAAAATAAGTATGCTTTAGAAATTCAGAGATTAAAAGAAAACAGCATGAAGAGCATTGATTTAGAGACGACTCCTGAAACTTCAACGAATCCAGCTTGTCTGGCTTTGATTGACTTTGCTAAGGCCACAATTCTTTGGTTCTGAGACCCCTCAACTGTAAGATGCAACACTGACTTAACATGGCTTATTTTTGAATGGCGGGAAAGGGCTGCTTTCAATATATACATATGTTAATATTAAGAGTCATATCCTGACTTTGGAAACACTAAAATGTTTCCGAAAACTGTGTCTTATAATAAGAAAAAAAAAATCAGTACTCATCACCACTTTTCATAAGACTTAAAGTAAACTTAGTTTTATCTTTTGCCTGCTTCATGTCCACACCAATTTTTTTTTTTTTTTTTTTTTTTTTTTTTGTAATAGCACCTCAGATTGCTTTTGGGAAATTACTCTTCCTTGTTAGACACAGTGTGCTGGAATATTCCATCAAGGTGCCCAGCTTTCCTCTAGTGAAGGGAGGGATGAGCACTAGGCCACTCAGACATGTGAATGATGATCAGAGTGGCAAAAGCCTGGCCACAGATGGAGTTTA
>RJWJ010037681.1:0-15478 GCA_004363605.1 Indri indri
GGTCCATCAGTCAGTCAGCAAACCTTCCAGGGATCCAGGGAAGAGTAAGACAGAGTCCTGCCCTGTAGGAGTTCTTGTGTTAGAGAAGGAGACAAACAACCAAAGACACAATTGCAGCTGAGCATGCTGAAGGCACGGTGGAGCTGCCAGCTCCTGCGGTAGTCCAGGGGGTTCCCAGGGAACAGGGACCCCGCCCCCCTGTCCCCTGCCCAGACCCTGGAGGGAGGGGACCATGAAAGGCATCGGACCAAGGGCTCCCTAAGGACACTCAGTAACTGTGTCTCTTCCATCTGCCCTGGAGTATTGGGAAGAGGCATTCTGCAAAAAGTCCCCCAAGGGTGGGAAGATCACCTGTCCAAGTTAGTTCCCTGAGAGCTGGGACCATGTCCCCAGCCCATTAGATAAATCACTTACTGAGGATTATGGAGACAAAAACACTTTGTAAACTGGAAAGCACTGGATGAAGTTGGGAGCCTGTGAGCAGAGATAGTCATCCTAGATCGGAGCGTCCCGAAGGCAAGGGCTGTGCCTCCGCCCTCTGACTGGGAAGCCCATGAGTCGGGGGCTGTGCCTCCCCCCCTAATACTGGAGGCTCTTGTTTTAATTCTGTAGTCCCAGGAGGTTTTACATCCAGGGTGTGCCAGTGAACCCCCTTGCCCACTTACATGGATGCCAGTGGAGCCTTCTCCTTCGGTATTATGGCTGGACTGACTCAACTGAACACTTCCTGCCTCCTACAAAGAAAATCCCAGCTGTCCTCTGACATCTGAGATCACATTTTTTAACCATTGATTAAACCCCTTACTATTAATATATACATCATATAGTATATGAGGTAACTTTTGACCTAAATTTATACAAAAGTGTAAAGGACTTTACAAGATCTTCAAAAACTTCTTAAATTGATAAATAAAAATTGTATATATTTGTGGTATATAACATGATGTTTTGATATATGCATACATTGAGGAATGGCTAAATCAACTAATTTCCATATGCATTACTCCATTATTTTTTGTGTGTGGAGAGAACAATTAAAAATCTACTCTCTTAGCAATTTTCAAGGATACACTGCATTGTTATTTACTGTATTACTACAGTAAATCTTGGCGTTGAAAGGAAACGTTATGCTCTTGTTCTCAAACTTGGCAGCACAGGCATCACCTGGAAAGCTTTTAAAAATACCAATGCCCAACTAGGCCAGGCACGGTGGCTCGTGCCTAGCACCCTGGGAGGCCAAGGAGGGAGGATTGTTGGAGGTCAGGAGTTTGAGACCAGCCTGAACAAGAGTGAGACTCCATCTCTACAAAAAATAGAAAAATTAGCCGGGTATGGTGGTGCATGCCTGCAGTCCCAGCTACTTGAGAGGCTGAGGCAAGAGGATTGCTTGAGCGCAGGAGCTGGAGATTACAGTGAGCTATGATGATGCCACTCCAGCCTGGGCAACACAGTGAGACCCTGTCTCAAAAAAAAAAAAAAATACCAATGCCCACACTGCACTTCACAACAGTTAAGTCATGGGAGTGGGATCCAGGCATCTGTCCTTTTTAAATTCCCCAGGTGATTTTGGCATGTAGTCAAGTTTCAGCAGTGTTCTAGAACAACTTCCTTCCCAATATAAGAATCACAACCATTTATTCATTCAACAGACATGTATAAAGCACCTACTCAGTGTCTGAAACCAGGGCTTTCTCAGAATCCATTGGTTTTCTAGCCTTTTTTTTTTTTTTTTTATACTTCCAGGGATGGGGAACTCACTGCCACATTAGGCAGATCTTTTCCCAAGATCTGGGTTTTCGGTGGTACGTTGGAAGGGGAGATGGGTTGGGAAGGGAAAACCTAGTACCTAAGAGGTATTGGGTCCTACCATGTGCCAGGCCTGGTATGGGAAGCTTCACATGCACCGTTTCTTTGAGACTTTGCACCCCACCCCGTGAGGTAGGGGATGCAATCACGGTGTTGCAGACGAGAAAACTGAGGCTCAGAGAAGACAGGGAGCTCATCCAAGACCACTCAGCTGTGTGTGGTGGAGCCAGATCCACACCCCAGAGTGTCACTTCGTGGGGAGCGAGGCTGATTAGAGGAGGGAGGACGCAGGTCAGGGCTCAGGTCCAGGTCTCCAGAAAGACCCTCCCAGGCCTTCCACCAACTTCTTAACCTGCACATTCTGGACACATTCTCCCCACTCTTGTCCCTCAGGGCCGAGAGGGTCTGACAAACCCTTTTATCCCACGTATTGGGGACCCAAGTTGCCCCTCCCAAAATGGGCACTTACACATAAAAGGAACCAAGCTGGACAGCCTGAGGACTATTTAGTGGTAACACTGAAGACCTGTTGGGCGGGGGGAGACCCGTCCTTGACATTCCCAAATTACAGCCCAGATGGGACGTCCCCCCTCCCCAGCCTCTAGACTGGGTTCCGTTAGCAGTGACGACAGCCACCCCAGCCGGGTACCTCCCCGCATTGTTCCCAGCCCTCAGACAACCCTGCACGTTCAGGGTTACGACATTCTCTTCGCAAACAGAAATGAGGCTCAGGAGTTCTGGCCACTAGTGTTTTTTAAGCTGCAGGTTCTGACCCATTAGCAGGGAATGAAATCAATTTAGTGGGCCACGAGCGGCATTATTTTTAATGAAATAAAATAGCGTAGAAAATAGTGCACATAAGACTTGTTTCATAGAACTTTTGTTTCAGTTGTGTGTGTGTGTGTGTGTGTGTGTGTGTGTGTGTGTGCGCGCGCGCGCGGTGCAGGGCCATGACATAGAACAGATTTCTTACTGTGAGATGTGATCAAAATGTTTGAAAGCCAACATTTTGACTTTGGAATAATGGCCTAGATCAGGGCTGTCAAACAAATATAATGTGAGCTATAATGTTCCAGCAGCCACAAAGAAAACAGTTGTAATTAACTTTAATATGTTATTTAACTGATATATCCAAAATATTATCAATTCAATGTGTAGTCAATACAAAAACACATTAATGAGACTTTACATTCTTTTTTCATATTAAGTCTTCAAAAGCCAGTGTGTGTTTCACATTTATGACACGTCTCAATCTGGACTAGTTTCGTAGCCAGGGCTCACTAGCCATTACGTGGTTCATGCTACCGTGTTGGACAGTGCAGATATAGACGATCTCTAGGGTTGCCTCTAAAATTTCATGACCGGGTCCCAAAGCCCAGGCTAGATTCCTCATATGTTTGTCTCCTGTTGAACCCTGAGGCCCTGGCTGGTCCCAGTTGCAGAAAACCATTCAGGCAACACATTTAGAGAGTGACTTCAAGTGACAATAAAAGGGGTCATTGATTCTGGAATCACACAGACCTTACTCAGCTGTGCACTCTGGGAAAGTTATTCATTCTCTCGGAGCCGCCATTTTCCATAAATTGGAAATAATAACAGCTAACATTATACAGCCCTACTGTGTGCTGGGCATTATTGTTCTAAGCCTTTTATGTGTATTAACTCCTTGTTCTGGAGTCTATCATGCAGTGTCTCAATTTATAAGGGGGAGAATTAAGGCACAGAGAGGTTAAATAACTGGCCCGAAGTCACACAGTTAGGATGTGGCAGAGCTGGGATTCAAACCCAGGGTGCCTGGCTCCAGAGTCCTCACGCTTAACTCCAAGTCCACACTGCTGGCCTGGGGTGGCTGTGAGGGTTTGGTGAAGGACTGCCCTGAAAGCGTTTGGGACAGTGTCTGGCATGGAAGAAATTGTTGCTGCTGCTGCCATCAACTAGGGAAAGAGAGGGTGTGGGAAGAGCCCCTGGGTGACCTCCAAACACCTGGGGCACAGCTAGGTCATGACCGGTGGGAGGGGCTGGGAGGCAGCCCCTTCTGAGCCGAGGCCGGGAGGGGAATTCGGCTGAGAAGGCGTCTTCCTCATAGCTCAGGTGCGCAGGCCTCCGGAGGTGGGTGATTCAGGCTCTGAAGTGCCAAGGGCTTGTGGCTCTGCAGATGGTGGGTGGGCTGAGAGGGGTGGCCTTGGGGAGAAGGCTGCCCCACCAGTTCCAAGGGCCGGGCCGGGCCAGGAGCCAGGCGCCAGCTAACCATCTGGGTCCCACCACCAGCATCTTTAGAGGGCAGGGGATGAAAGCCACCTGGGGGTGGTGTCAGACGTCAAAGGACCATGAGCCTGGAAGCATCTGGTGGTCGTGGCAATAGCCCAGGCCTGGGAGCAGAGACCTGTGTTAGCAGGAGGATGGGCTCAGCCACAACGAGCTAAAAATCTGATTCAAACTGGCCCCAACAATAAAGAGGTTTTATAGCTGAAAAGTCCAGAAGCAGTTCTGGCTTCAGGTGAGACTCGACACAGCCCCACCTTCCCCTGCCTGCTGCAGGTCCCCACCCCAGGGCGGCTCCCGGGCTCTGAGCCTCCCACCCAGCCCCTCTGGCAGCAAAGAGAAGCATCTCCCTCCCAGCATCCTCAGCTGAAGTCCTGAGAGCTCTCTGATAGGGCCTGCTTTGGTCACGTGCCCAACCCTGAGCCAATCCCTGTGGCCAGAGGCATGTGGCACACACTGATTGGCTGAGTTTGGCTTTGGTCACATGTCCAGCCCTGAACCAATCCCTGTGGCCAGAGGCATGTGGCACGCACCTGGATTTCCCCCTTCTCCTGGGCATGGGCAACTGCCTGGGGAAGGAGTGACTGGTGCCCTGGGCAGGCAGTGAGCAGGTGTCTGCTCCATGGGCTCTGGTTCCATGTCTGCCGCTGCCTGGCCGTGTGGCCCGGGCAACCCTGTCCCCTCTCAAGGCTCAGTGGACTAGAGCAAATGTTTCCAAACCGTGTGTTAGTTTAAGAGCCCTTATGTGGAACGCTGGTGTAGACATCAGACCCAAGGGGAGACACCGTGGCTGAAGCAGGGATCCAGACCCACCCCCTCCCTGCAGGGGGCCCCAGGAGTCTCTGCTGGTCCCCCATCTCCAGCAGGGACGAGTCCCTGAGTCGACATGGAGCCCAGCGCAGTTGCCGGCGCCTAATCACGGCTGGTGGAACTGATCAGGCAATGTCCGGGGAAACCCGACATTAAGGTGGCAGCTGAGAGTCTGTCACCACGGGGTGAGAGGGGACCTGTGAACTTACTCCCACCATCACCCCCAGCCCTTTCAGAAGGCCCCTGCCGCTGACCACGCCCCACCTGACGGGGAAGTGGTGGGAGTGGGATGGCACCATCGGAGCCCTCACCCCTGCGGGCAGCCAGCAGCCAGGCTGGGGGAGAGGGGGTGACAGCTGTGAACTCAGCTGCCTTTGACTCCAGGGGACAGCGCCCACCCAGTGTCCCCCGAAGGCCGGCCCTCACCCTCTTAGTCACCGCCTGGTCCCTGGAGCAGGTTAGGCCAATGCCGAGTTATTTCAAAACAAAAATAGACTCGTGACAGCAATGCCCGCTCCGGCAATTCGCGGTTTGTTAAGCGTTCCTGCCTGCATTTCATCTGATTGTCACAGCTGTGAGGGGCAGCCGCCCGGGGGTTATGGCTCCGTTGTATGAACTAATATTTTTTGAGCTCTGGCCTGTGTTAAACATTGTGCATGTATTAACTCATTTCACCCTCACAACAGCAATAGGAGATGGGTGCCGTTGTTATCCCTGTCCTCCCATGAGAACACTGAGGCTCAGAGAGGCAAAAGCACCTGCCAAGCCACTTAGCTAGAAATGGCAGAGTGTGGATTCAAACCCAGGTCAGCCCATCTGAGGAGCAGTTGACACAACCGGAGCTGTTAATTTTTTTTCTTTTTTTTTTTTTTTTTTGAGACAGAGTCTTGCTCTGTTGCCCTGGCTAGAGTATAGTGGTGTCATCATAGCTCGCTGCAACCTCCAACTCCTGGGCTCAAGTGACCCTCCTGCCTCAGCCTCCCGAGTAGCTGGGACTATAGGTGTGCACCACCACGACTAGCTAATATTTTCTATTTTAATTTTTCCATTTTTTTGTAGAGACAGTCTTGCTATGTTGCTTAGGCTGGTCTCAAACTCCTGGCCCCAAGCGATCCTCCTGCCTCAGCCTCCCAAAGTGCTGGGCTTACAGATGTGAGCCACTGGGCCCAGCCTGGAGCCATTAATTTTGTAAAAGAATACACTATTTGGTCACCATCATCAAACCCTCGATGGGCGAAACCAGAGAGAGTCCGTGGGAATTCAGAGGACAGAACGATGTCTGACACGGGTATGCGTCCGGGAAGCAGATTTCAGCTGGACCCAAGGAGGAACTTCGTGACACTCAGAGCCGTGGAACAGAAGCCAGGGCAGCCTGGTGGTGTGGGATGCGCATTCTGTCACTGGAAGTGTCCAGGCAGGAGCCGAAGGTCATTTGGCACGGCGTGGTGGGGACTCCCGCACTGCTGGGGGGTTGGACAAATGCGCTTGCAGCTCTCTTTCGGCTCTGAGGTGCTGGGATTTCAAATTTGGGTTATCTAATGGGTCCCCCGTCTGCAGTCTCAGCCCCTCCAATCCACTCTCCACACTGCAGACCGTAGGCTTTCCAAAACACCCCTCCAGCCACGTTGCTCCCTGCTTATGTCCTCGGGCAGCTCACTGTCTGTCCCAGATCCTATTGCTGGCTGACAACCCACTTGAAACTTAGTGGCTTGAAACATCCCCTTTATGCTCAGTCTGTGGGTCAGAAATTCAGACAGGGCACGCTGGGGATGGCTGGATTTCCTCCATGATGTCCAGAGCCTCAGCTGGGAAGACTTGATGGGCAGGAGCTGGAATTATCTGGAAGTGTCCTCTTCACATGTCCGGCTGTTGATGCTGGCTGTCAGCAGAACGTGAGCACAGCACTGGCTGGAGTACCTAGATGTGATCTCACTATGTGGTCTCTGCGGGGACTAGATTGGGCTTCCTCACAGCATGGAGGCCGGGCTCAAAGAGTGACTATCCCAAGAGAACGAGACATAGAGGCATTTTTATGACCCAAGGTTTGAGGTCACAGAGCAGCACACGCAAAGCCCCACCATACATACTAAGCATCCACCATACACAAGGTCCGCCCAGGTTCAAGAGAAGGGGATACAGACCCCAGTACTGGTTGGGAGGAGTGTCAAAGCCATGTTGCAAGAACAGCAAGTGGAGTGGGAGACAGTGTGACAGCCACCTTTGGAAAATACAATTGGCCACGCTCACTCTGCAGATGGGGATCGAGCCCTCGGCATGGCTGATGGGGCCCTGTTCACACTCCAGCCTCGCTGGTCTTCCCACATGCTGTTCCTTCCAACCAGAAACGGGTCCACACATCCCAACTCCACCCTTTCACTGGCCCACCTCTAGTCACCCTCCAGGGCTCAGTAGGGATATTGTCTCCTCCTAGGGAGCCTGCCCTGACTCCTGCCCCATCCAGCTGATTGGGGCCTCTCTGGTCCACTAGCACACTGGTTTCTATGGGTGCAGTGGCTTCTGTACTTACTGGTCGCCCACAGACTGCAAGCCCCATGAGGGCATGGATGATGTCTACCCTGTCCACCATAATATCCCTAGCACCTGGCCAAATTCCAGCCCCTTTCTGGGTCCTGCCAGCAGCCACCTCCCCCAGGAAGTCTTCTGGATTGCACCAGACAGCATTAGGTGTCTCCTGCTCTCTCACAGTGTCCCCCCACACCCACCCCAAGCAGGTGTTGGGAATGCCAGAGGAAAGGAACGAGCTCCTCTCCCTGTTCCCAAGCCAGAGCTTGTTCCTGCAGGGAAAGGAGCAACAAATTACCAGCCAGGCTTGGAGGGCCATGGTTAAAACAAGGGCATTGTTCTCGGGGCTGCTAATTACATACTTAAGGCGTGAGGTCTGCTCAGCCTACAGCGCCTTAAACACAAACTTCTGCCCATAGAGCCCAGCCCAGCCTGGGAGGGAGCTCACAGGGGCAGCAGGGATGACTGCATCCACTTCACCTGGAGACGTGTGGAAAATACAGATTCCCAGGCCCCACCCCAGACCCACTAAATCTATGTCTGCGGGGCTGAGTGCCAAGGAACATGCATTCTTGAGAAGCTCCCAAGGTGATTCTGAAGCCCAGCCCAGGCCTAGGGTTTCTAACCCCCGCCTCCACCCCAAAGCCAGACAGAGCCCCTCCACGCCTGGCCCAGCACCCCTCAAGAGTGTGGCTGCATTCAGAAAGTGGACCCAACTTCGGGGAGAGGGAAGGTTCACCCAGGAAATGGGGTCAGATCTTCCTCGTGAGCTGAGGGACCAGGTCAGGTTATGACACCTCTCTGAACTAGGCGGATTCACCGGGAAGCTGCTGGAGCTTAAACTTCAAGACGTCTCCAAGGCCCTGGGAGGGACCTAGCGCGGGCTCACTTGCTTGGGTGTTTTGTACCATTTGTGACAGTGAGATATCTCTGTATTCTTAAAGACCCCTCTACCACCATCAAATGGTGTAAGTTTCAGGCCCCCCTAAAAAATGAGAATAACATGGACCTCACCCAGTTACCGTGAGGACAACTGAGCAAATGCAAATGAGGCGGCCGACACAGCGCCTGGAAACCCCCCCGCAGAGGAAGCACCGTGGGCCAGGGGCTCGGGCTTTCTGTGCCTCTGTTTGCTCCTCTGTAAAATGGAGGCGCAGCCGGAGCTGCCCCAACGCGGTGTGAGCGTGAGTGAGCTGACACGGGAAAGCACCTGGCCTAGAGCCTGGCCAAGGACGGGGCGGGGTGGGCAGCTCTGGTCAACGAATAACCGAACGGGTGAGCAAGTGCGCACGCGAAGGACTGCGCAGACAGCCGCCCAGGCAGCCCGGCCCGTGAGGGCCGTGTGGCGATGCGTCGCGCGCTTTTGAAATCACGTTTCCTGGAAATGCAGGAAAAAGACAAGACCCTCTTTTGCTGAGCCAGTGTGAGAACAGCCCTGCCAACAGGCAGGGGAGTGGACTCAATGAACCAGATTCGCTGCAGATCCGGGACAGGAGTGATGGGAATGGACTTGATCTCGGGCGGCCATTTCCGAGAAGGCACCTGCTCCCGGGAAGGAAGCAGACACCCAGGTGAGAGGATGCTGGAAGGTCGGAGCAGGAGGAGAGCTTGGGGATGGGGACAGGAGTGTCATCTGGTCCGATCCCCTCCTTTGCTTCCCATGCTACAAGCAATTGTGAATTCAAACAGAGCTGGAGGTCAGGACCCGGAACATACTGGGTGACCAGAGTCACCAATACACATGACATTTTCATGGGGGACTTCCTGGAGGAAGTAACTTTTGAGCAGGGAGGGAAGTGACAGGGATCAGCAGAAAGAGAAAACAAGGCCAGCAGACGCAGGAAGCTTGACAGTCATCAGCATAATTACGAACATTAGGTGAGCACATACTACGTCAGGACTTGCCTAAGTGCTGCACTCAGATGCCCTCGTTTGGGGGATTCTTTTGTTGTTATTTATTAATATACTAATACTTTTTTAAGTTTGGAAACAGTTGCAAACGTATAGAAAATTTGCATATATAATACAAAGAATTTTTTTTTTCCTGGAACCATTGAAGCATAAGTTGCTGATCTAGGACATTTCCCTATGCAACCGCAGTAAAACCATCAAATCTGGAAATCAGTGCTGATACATTACAACCTTCCACTCCACAGACCTCGTGCCAGTTTTGCCAACCGTCTGACAATGCCCTCGGTAGCAGAAGGCTTCAGTTCAGTCTCCTGACTTGCATGCAGTTGTCAGGCCTCCCGCAGTCTGGCCCGGTTACCCGGTACTTCCTTTCCTGGCCTTGACACTTCTGGTGATCACAGACCACTTACCGTGCAGAATTTGGACTTGGCTGACGTTTCCGCGTGGCTGAATTCGGGTTACGCGTTTGAGGCCGGACTATCCCAGTGGCACCTACTGGGTGCTTTGGATTCGTTTCATTACTGATGATGTTAAATTTGGTCCCGTGGCATCCGCCACGTTTCTCCACTGTAAAGTTACTCCTTGTCCCTTTGTAATAAATACTTCATGCGGAGGTACTTTGAGACTATGTAAATATCCCATTCCCCACCAAACTTTCGATTTATTCACATTCACTTACAGCAGCATGGACTTGTGGTTTCGTATGGTATTCAACCGGTTATAATCCATTTTTGTCATTGTCTATTTTAATGCTCAAATTGCCCCAGATTTGGCCAGTGGTTGCACTTTCAGGTAGCTCCTGGGGCGTTTTAACATATCTCTATCATTTTTTTTTTTTTAGCATTTCTTGACTTTTTGGTATGAAAAGATATTCCAGGCTCATTCTGTCCTAGAATCAGCCCTGGCTCCAAGGAGCCTGGTTCCTTTAGCGGAGAGTGGTGTATAGACACCAGCATCTGGATGAGGGGTGTGCTCAGCACCACTGGGGAGGTGCTGCTCCCAAGCCCGCTCAGCAGACATGGGCGTGGGGAGCAGGAGACGCAGGGCAGGAAGTGTATGCAGTTGACCCTTGAATGCGGGAAGATCAGGAAGTGTATGCAGTTGACCCTTGAACAACTCGGGTTTGAACTGCACGGGTCCCCTCACCCGTGGATTTTCTTCTGCCTCTGCTCCCCCGAGACGGCAGGACCAACCCTCTTCCTGCTCCTCCTCAGCCTGCTAGTGCAAAGACAGGATGAAGACCTTCCTGATGATCCACTTCCACTCAACGAATTGCAGATATATTTTCTCTTCCTCATCATTTTCTTAATAACATTTCTTCTCTCTAGCTTACCTTATTGTAAGAACACATACATAATACATGCAACATAGGAAATACGTGTTAATTGACTATGTTATCCGTACGGCTTCTGGGCAGCGGTAGGCTAGTAGGAGTTATGCTTTGGGAGAGTCAAAAGTTATATGCAAATTTTGGGCCGCTCAAGGGATTGGCACCCTGCACCCCTGCATTGTTCAAGGGTCAGCTATACACACACACACACACACACACACACACACGCACGTGTATATATAGTAAATATATAATACACATGTTTACATCTACATTTATTTCTCTCTTATATTGAAAACTATGAGTTCACATTGGTACCTTAAATTCCAATCTAACACCACAGGGTTCATTTTCATTTTCTCCCTCTTTGTATCTGTAACTCCCTTCTTTGATATGAAATTCTGGGCTTCGTTTATCCTTAACATATTTACCAATCTGATCAATATCCACCCCCGCTCCCCGACACACACACACAGGGACACCCTCCTGCCCCACCCAGGCCCAGGCCTCCACGCCAGGCCGCCCCTCCACCCGGTGCTGGAGCTCTGACACCCTCTGTGGGCTACTCCGCCACCCTCATGGACACCCTTCTCAGCCCTCCATGGGTGACCTCCCCTAGCTCAGGCTCTGACGCTCTGTGGGCCGCTTCCCTCCCTACCCTGTGGACACCCCCCTCACCAGAGCTAGCAGTGGCACAGCCGAGATGCAAATTCAGTGTGTCTGAGCCAGACCCTAAGCCTGATCTCTACACTCCCTGGAAGAATGGAGAACGGGCACATTTTGTCTGCCGAGTGATTTTTCCCTGCAAGGGAGTTGAGTGAGTTCTCAGCCCGGACTGGTTCCCCTCGGGTGAAGGCAGGCACCCCCACCTCTAGCCCTTCCAAGGGGTGCAGCTTGGCCCCTCGGCTCCTGCCGGCTGTGGCTTCAGCAGGGCCCACGCACCTCCCAGGGGGTGAACTCAAGAACTGGCAGTGATAAAACATCTTGTCATTTCAGGGCACTTTCCATTTTGCAAAGCCGTTGGCAAACCTGCTGCGTACTTAACCCTGTGACTCTGTGGTCAGTGAAACACCTTCTCCTCCTAGAAGCCGCCCAACCCCCCTCAACTGGGACCAGCAAACTCAGGGGTGAGTCGTGCGCTGTATGGGGTTAACCCTCGCTTGCCCCATTGTCCCTCAGCAAATCCCATCAGCACCAGGACAGGCGTCCCCTCTCACACTGGTGGAAGAACGCAGCCTGAGAACAGAACACAGCCCCCAAAGTCAGCAGGAGCCAGGACCAGGCCTGCCCGTGAATGAGGGCAGCTCCCCTAGCCCCGTGCTTGTGGCTCCATTCAGGCCACTCGCAGGGGCTGGCCAGGCAGGCGGCACACTTGTCAACCCTGCACGTGTACGGGGCCCTGAGCCACCAGCGCTGCCTCGTGGGAGCCCCAGGGAAGCTGGGCTCCTGCAGCCGGCCGACTCCATGGGGCCCTGGGAGAGGCACCTGCGGTGAGTCAGCCCGGGCTGAGGTCAGCACAGAACGCCTTACCTGGCCCCACCAGGAGATGCCACTCCCTGCAGTGGGAACCGCGTTTGTTCCCCCCAAATTGCGCAGAAGGGGAACTGTGTCTCGGCACCCGGGGAGCCCAGGTAAGGCTGCCCCCCGAGGCAAGCAGACGAACACCCTCCAGGTGGAATCACTGGTGTTTCCAAGGCCTCTGCCCACCCCAGAAAACTGCAGGGGCCCCTCACCCTCCACAGTGCATTCTGGGTGCCCAGCCCCTCTCCGTGGGGTGGAGGACAAGGTCATGGCCAGCCGAGGGGCCATTGGGGGCAGGACCTTGGCCCTAGTGAAGGACGGGCCACACACTAAATGCCTTTTGCTAGAGAGTGGGGCACATATCAGCCAAGGGATGGTGAGGCCACCCAGAGGTGAAAGGGGCTTGTGGAGTGTCCCTGGCGGGCACTGGCCAGCTCGCCCCCAGCTCACAGAGCCGCCCTCATCAATCCCCCTGTCAGGGCCTCAGCATCCCCATCTGCAAAATGAGATTGTCCTCTCTGATCCGTGGTTTCTGTACTGTTCTCCAGGGAGCCCTGGGATTCTGCAAAGGCATCTCTGTGACCCCCGTGCAGGAAGGGGTGAGACAGCGTCTCCAGCACGGGACCTCAGGCAGGGGTGGGGTTGGGACGGGCTTCTGTTTAAAGTTGGAAACTTTGGCTGGAAAATAACAAGATATGAATGCTCAGAGGAGCCTGGGAGCCTCTCGGTACTGCCGCTCCTGGCTTCCTTCCCTCTCTCTTTCCTTTAACTCTTCTAACACCCGGACAGCCCCAGTCAGACATGGCAAACATGTGGTCCCTGCCCCCAGGACAGTCAGGAAGCTACCTGTGAGCAAGCAGGGATAAGCTCGAGTCCAGTAGATGGGCTGGAGAGAGAAATGAGTTGAGAGCTGCCTCGGTTTCCCTGAGGTGCTTGTCCTTGAAAAGCCAAAGATAAAACTAACTAAGGCTGTGGTTAGAAACGTCCCCAAGGTTCCCCGCTTCAACGCGAGGGGTATAAGCAGAACAGGATTGCATTCCTGCCCTTGGGGATCTCAGGGTACCAGAGGGATCTGCTATGTAAAAAGCACTCCTCAAAAGACAAAAGCTAGAACCACCATATAATCCAGCAATCCCACTGCTGGGTATGTCCCCAGAGGGTCCAAAACCAGTACGGCGAAGAGATCCCTGCGTCCCGTATTCCCGGCAGCACTGCGCACAACAGCCAAGAGTGGACTCAACCTACGCGTCCATGGATGGGTGGATGGATAAAGAAAACGTGGTTTATATACACAGGGGAACACCATTCGGCCACGAAAAAGGAAATCCTGTCATTTGCAACATGATCAAACCTGGAGGACATTATGGTAAGCAAAGTAAGCCAGGCACAGAAAGACAAATACTGCCCGGTCTCGTTTACATGTGGAATCTAAAATAGTCGCCCTCGTGGAAGCGGAGAGTAGAGTGGTGGTTGCCAGGGTTTGGGGAGACGCTGGTGGAAGGGTAGGAATTTCGGCGAGACAGGAGGAATGAGTTCAAGAGAGCTACTGTACCACATGGTGGCTCTAGTTAATAACAATGTATTGTACGTTTGGAAATTGCAAAGAGAGTAGATTAAGTGTCCTCACCAAGAAAAAATGATGGCTGTGGGGTAATGTGTATGGTAATTAGCTTGCTGCAGCCGTTCCATGACGTACACATATATCAAAACGTTGTGTTATACACCATAAATATATACAACTTTTGTTTGTCAATTGAGAAGACAGAGAGGCCAGGCGCAGTGGCTCACGCCTGTAATCCCAGCACTCTGGGAGGCCGAGGCAGGCAGATTGTTTGAGCTCAGGAGTTCGCGACCAGCCCGAGCAAGAGCGAGACCCCGTCTCTACTAAAAAAAACAGAAAGAAATGATCTGGACAACTAAATATATATATATAAAAATTAGCCGGGCATGGTGGTTCATGCCTGTAGTCCCAGCTACTCGGGAGGCTGAGGCAGGAGGATTGCTTGAGCCCAGGAGTTTGAGGTTGCTGTGAGCTAGGCTGATGCCACGGCACTCACTCTAGCCAGGGCAACAGAGCGAGACTCTGTCTCCAAAAAAAAAAAAAAAAGAAAAGAGAGACAGATCATTACCGCCAAGCCAGACAGGGCTGCAGCCACGCGCTGACCAGTGGGGAGGCCAGGCGTTGTGAGCAAGCAGATAAACACAGTCACTCCAGAGTGTGCCGCAGGCACTGGGACACAGTGAAAGGGGAAGATATTGGGCAGGTACCTGGGAAAGGCCCCTTGGATGAGGTGACATGAACTGAGACCTGAGCCACCTGAGGAGGCCGTGACAAGCCGGAGGAGGTGGCGTCCCAGGCAGAGCGGACAGCGGAGAAAGGCCTGAGGTGCGAGTGGGCTTGGCCGGTGTGGGCGGGGGGGCACCTGCCCAGTCCCCCGGCCCCACCCCGCACTTAGGAACACACACGGTGAGTTCTCTGCTTCCTCCACCTCCTAAAACTCAGGTAACCTTGACCCTGAACTTTGAGATGAGAATTCCCGCCTCACGGAGGACCGTGGCCCACCCCAGGGCAGGCCGGGAGAGTCCCCAAGAGACAGGGACTCACGCCCTGGCTGTGCAGCTGCCTCCCTGGCGTGTCCCCCCCACGCCAGTCTGCCTGGGCTCAGGTGCCCAGACACGTGCCAGGCTCTGCCCGAGGGGGCCCCGCCCTGGCAGACAGAGCTTGCCCAAGAGGAGATGATGCCACGGCCTCCTGGCCCGAGGACCCGCTCTGCCATGGGTGATGGAGCAGCGTGTCACAGTGGCAGGACGGGGAGAACAGGCTGCCCCCGACTCCAGAGGAAGGCGACAGGGACGTGTCAGGTGTTCAAGGCACGGACCTCAGCTTTCCCGCCCTCCCCAGGCCTGTCTGGGGACCGGAGGGGCCATTTCAGTGCCTAAGTCAGTGTCTGCCACCAGGCCGGGACAGGCTTGGGGAGGGGGTGCGCTGGGGGAGGGGAGGGGGGCAAGGAGAGGCGACCAGGAGCACCTCTCTGAGCAGGTTTTGCTCCTCCGCCGCCTTGGCAGGGGCCGTAGATGAAGATGGTGGGGGGTGGGTGGAGGGAGGCGTCAGAGCCCCAGCGGCGGGTAGGCAGCCCAGCGCAGCTGGCCTCACGGCTGCCTCGGGAAGGGGGCGCTGGCTGTGTCTGGTGGACCCTCGACAGACACCACGGTCTCGGGGTACCTGCCCCTGCCTTTGGGCCACACCTGCCTCCCCAGGGGCAAATCCCACGCTCCCTCTCACACTTGCCACCCCCCAGTGACCCCGTGCTGCTC
>RJWJ010037682.1:0-15400 GCA_004363605.1 Indri indri
GAGCTCAGGAGTTCGAGACCAGCCTGAGCAAGAGCGTCTCTACCAAAAATAGAAAGAAATTAATTGGACAGCTAAAAATATATATAGAGAAAAATTAGCCGGGCATGGTGGCGCATGCCTGTAGTCCCAGCTACTCGGGAGGCTGAGGCAGAAGGATTGCTTGAGCCCAGGAGTTTGAGGTTGCTGTGAGCTAGGCTGACGCCACGGCACTTGCCCCAGGCAAGAGAGTGAGACTCCGTCTCAAAAAAAAAAAAAAAAAAAAATAAGGCAAGACATCTCAAAGCCAGGGGTTATAAGTTATAGGTGGGTTTAAAGATTCTTTGACTTGTGATTGGTTAAAGAAATGAAGCTTTGTCTAAAGGCTTGGAATGTTTTAAGATAAGGAAGTCTGTTAATCAGAGACAACCACTGGACATATAGTCAGACTAAAGTGATCTGTTAAGTAAATGGATGACCTGCAGATGTGGTTTAAAGTTTGTCTTTCATTATCTTAGGCCTGTTAATGATTTTCTATCCTACTGTTATGAAGAATAGCTATTCTGAGAAAACCCTGATATTGGGAGAGAAGGGAAAGGCAAAGTGAGAAAGACAGGATGGGCAGAGGCCAGTTTCTTGGGCATTTGTGTCTTTTCCTGAGGACGAGGAAGCAGGTGCCCTCATCTTTCCAGCACTTCCATGACCCTTGCCTCTGGCCTCCCTGAGCAAGGAGGGCAGGGCTGCCCCAGATGAGTTCTGTGATACTTGGAGACGGGCGGTGGTAGCCCCACTCCTGGGAGCTATGTGGATCCCCTGGCAGTGATCACGGCACGTGGCTGAATGAGAAATAAGGTTCAGAAAACAGCCCATGAGAGGTCACCTGGAAGTGTTCTTATTGCCCTGGGGTCAACCATCTGAGTGTTGGGGCACCTGGTTCTGGTGGAGCAGGACATGAGTCCAGGTAGGTTATATGTCTACCTGCTAAGCCAGATTCCAGAAGGAGGGTGTCCTCCACCTCCAGGAGAACTGTCTCTACCACCTCCAGTGTGGCCAGAGCCTGTCAGGTGCTTCAACATCTCTGCACAGCCAGCCCAGGGCTCCTTCACCTCCCGGCTGGAGGCCCTGGAGCTGCTGCCCAAATATAAGGTGCCCAACTGGGAGCCGGGGCTGAGAATGCCTGAGCAGGTGGGGTCCTGAACACATGCTTGGGAATTTGGGACCCTGGAGCTAGGGCCTGGGCACACCACCTGGACCTGGAGCCTCCAGTGGTAGAGGCTGCGCATGGGGGGCCTGGGGTGGAGGTCTTGACTGACTTTCCAGCATGTTTCTCAGACACCACCTCAAGTTTACAGTCCAGGAGGAGCATGGCCTCAGTAGGATGGCAAAGGGGCGGCACACGGACTCAATGTTTACATATCTACATCTGTCTGCAGGATAAGCTTGTGGCTTCCTAGGTACTGACCTTGTCATTCTGGCTCTCATGATTCATTCTGTGAGCTTACCCTCCCACCGGCTGACTAAATGGTCCCCCCAGTGGCCAAAGGAATATCCTAAAACTGTCTGCCAAGAGGAAGGAGGTCAGACTTGCCTTATCATGCCCCCCTCCCTTCTTGGGGACATCCTTTGCAATCCATTAATAGGCCTAAGGGTATGCAAGACAAACCTGCAGGTCCTCAATTTACACAACAAATCTATGTCCAGTGGCTTATCTCTGATAAAGAGCTCCTTATGTTAAAACATTCCAAGCCTTTAGACAAAGCTTCATGTCCTTAACCAATTACAGGCCAAAGAATCTTTTAACCCACCTATAACCTGTAAACCCCCACTTCGAGATGGCCCACCTTTTTGGGCCAAACCAATGTATGCCTCCCATGTATTGATTTATGACTTTACCTGTAACCCCTGTCTCCCTGAAATGTATAAAACCAAACTGTAACTCAACCTCAGTGAGTCCACTTGCTCAAGGCCTCTTGGGCATGGCTCCCGGTCATGGTCCTCAAATTCGGTTCAGAGTAAATCTCTTTAAAATTACTTTACATAGTTTGGTCTTTTTTCCGTTGACAATTCCTAACCTGACAGTGCAATTGTGGGTAAGGGGGTAGCACACACCTGGTGTTAGGTGCAGGCAGAAGTTCTTCCTTCCCTTTTACTTGGTACCTGGTGGCGGAGTGGCTGGCAAAGTCCTCTTGTGAAGATTTTGGTATTCATCCAAGGCAGGGGCCCAGTCAGCGTGGGATAAAGGCTCAACCAGGCTGAGCTGGTATGATCCAGGCCCCACCAGAGGCACCAGGAGGTTCAGGGGTGGGGCAGCTCAAGGTAGGGACTTTAGGGTGGCCAGGCTGCAGAAATATCCAGACTTTGGGCTGTGATGTCTTGACTTTATGTGTGTTTGCCCAGATTCCCAGGACCTTCCTCAGCAAAGTTGAAGGTCTTCAGTTCACTCGAGTAACACACATTAATGGGATGTCCACAGTGTTCCAGGCCCCATGCCACATGCTGGGATAGAGTGGGAACAGGTCAGACTTGCTCTTGGACTTCTTCAGAGCTTAAATATTTAGCTATCCCAGTGGTAAGAAGGCCAAAAAAGCACAAGGGGCCAGATCCTGTGGGAGAGGCCCAGCCCCTCTCTGCCCTCCTGCCCTTTCGTCCCTGTCCCTGGCCATTGCCAACACCATGCGGTCATCTTCAGTATCTGTCCTGCACTAAACCTACATCCCCCTCAGGTGGTGCCCTTCTCAGAGGGCTCTGTCCCATGTCCCTTCCACCCTCCATCCAAATTGCTCTTGTCAAGGTTGCTGACAGGCTCTGCTCAGCCTTCACCATCCCAGGCCTCGGGCGACGCTTTGCACAGGAGACTGCAAGCCCAAACGCGTCTGCTTGGCTTCCTCTGGGTCTTTCTCCAGCTTCATTCTCATGCTCAGTCTCTTGATATACTTTGGGGCTTGGTCTTCTCCACACCTTCTTCCTCGGACACTTATCAATTGCAACGGCTTTAAATACCATATATGGGTTGGTAATTAAAACTTATTTCTCTAACCAGGCATTTTTGGGTTCTAGACCCCCATAGCTGCTGACTGTCCACAGGGTGTCCCTCCTGAACCGTTCCACCTGGATAATCTCCCAGGCCTGTCAATCATGACTCGCCACTGCTGCACCCTTGCCCTGCCAAGTTATTCCTGACCCTGTCAGTCTAAGCCTGCTTAGGAGTTGGCATCACCTGGTCACCTGGTGCTTTTGCTTCCATCTCTCCTTTTCCTTCTGCCCCCACGCTCTGTCCATTAACCAACCAGCCTGGGGAAGTTCCCTTTTCAAGGAGTGCCAAGAATGTCCACCACTGCCCTCTTGTGTTGCCTGGGCCCCTTCTGGCCTGCCTCCAATTCTACATACTCACTGTGTATAGAATTACTCTGTTTTTGCTCTGGAAATGTTCAGACCTGAAAACAAAGTGAATATTAAAATGAATCTGTGAGCTGAGCAGTTATGAATCTCTGGTTAGCACTGTGTTCCCTTCCCCTCTCCTCTACTCTCTGCCCCAGATATATATATATATATATATGTATTTTATTTTCAGAATATTATGGATACAAATGCTACGGATACACACACTGCCTTTGCACTGCCTGAGTCAGAGATACAAGTGTGCCCATCCCCCAGACAGTGTGCACCACACCATCAGGTGTGAGTTTACCTATCCCCTCCTCCCCCCTCCTACCTGCCCAACACCCGATGGATGTTACTTTCATATGTGCACGTAAGTTTTGATTGATTAGTACCAATTTAATGGTGAGTGCATGTGGTGTTTGTTTTTCCACTCTTGTGATGCTTCACTTAGAAGAATCCTGTCCCTGATATTTTGAAGCAAACCCCAGTCATCATTTGTATGATGATAATAGGTATCATCTATACCTATTTCAATCCAAATCTCTAAAAGATAAGATTTAATTTAATTAATTTTTTTAGAGATAGGGTCTCACTCTGCTGCCTAGGCTGAAGTGCAGTGGTGTGATCATAGCTCACTGCAGCTTCCAAAACCTGGGCTCAAGTGATCCTCCTTCCTCAGCCTCCCAAAGGACTGGGATTACAGGTGTGAGCCACTGTGCCCTACCAATTTGTTTTTTCTTGACATTTTTATATACTTTTTATTGAAGTATAACATGCTGTGAACATACCTATGTAACCACCACCCAGATCAACAAAAAACACATCACCAGCACCCCAGAAGTCCCTTGTGTTCCCTCCCAGGCAATATCCTGCTCTGCTCCAAGGTTACCATAATTCTGACTTCTAGTACCTAGATTTGTTTTTGAGCTTTATATAAATAGAATCATCTAACACGTATTCCTTGGTGTCTGGATTTTTTTTCCCTTAATAGTATATTTTTGAAATTTATTCATGTTGTTACATGCAGTGGTATGGGTTTTTTAAATATATATACAGATTTTTAAATTTCAGAATATTACGGGGGTACAAATGTTTAGGTAACATATATTGCCTTTGCCTGCCCAAGTCAGAGCTACTAAGTATGTCCAACTCCAGATGATGTGCATCGCACCCACTAGGTGTGAATAAACTCATCCACTCCTCCCCAACCTTCCCGACACCCCGGTGAATGTTACTGCCATATGTGCACTTAAGTGTTGATCAGTTAATACCAGGTATGGGTTTTTTCCCTGCATGTTATTTTTAAAATTGAGATCTAATTTATGTACCATAAAATTCACCTTTAAGAGCGTACAATTTAGTAGGTTTTAGTACATTCATAATGTGCAACCATCACCATTAGCTCATTCCAGAACATTTTCATCACCCCCAAAAGAAATCCTGAGTGCATTAGCAGTCATTTCCCAACCCCCCTTCCCCCAATCCCCGTAATCCCTAATCTACTTTCTCCTCTATGGATTTGCCTGCTCTGGATATTGCATATAGATACAAACACATAATATGTGGCCGTGTGTATCTGGCTTCTTTCACTCACCATAATATTTCTGAGGTTCATTCTATTGTACCATGTATCAGTACTTCATTCCTTTTTATAGCTGAATAATATTGCACTGTACGAATATACTGCATTTTTGTTTGTTCATTCATCAGTTGATAGACATTTAGGTTGTCTCCACTTTTTGGGTATCATGACTAATGCTACTATAAACATTTTGTGTACAATTTTTTTTGTGAAGATATGTTTTCAACCTTCTCGTGCATGTTCCTAGGAGTGGAGTTGAGGGGTTGTATGGTAATGCTATGTTTAACTTTTTGTTATTACAAAGTTAAATTTACAATCTAGCAATCCACTCCTACTACTTACTTATATAAAATTTCCAGAAAAGGGAACAGAGACAGAAAGAGATCACTGGTTGCCTAGGCCTGAGTGAGGATTGGCTGTGGATGGGCATGCAAGAATTTTTTTCTTTATGGTAACAGCACTGTTCTAAAAGCAGACTGTGGTGATGGTTGCAGAACTTTGTATTGTAACTAAAAATCATTGAACTTTACACTTACAATGAGTGGATTTTATTATGTGTAAATTATAGCTTTACAAAGTTGCTATAATATGCTAAAACATAAAAACAAACCCTAAAACACAAGGAAGCAGTTAGTGATTCCCAGGGAACAGCACAGGTGACAATTGCAGTGTGCAAAATGATTCCAGTGATCCAGAAGCATACTTAACATTTACATAATGCTTTAATGTGGTGTTAGAAGACAAGTAACTTGCATCTTGAAACTTGAATTTATTTATAGTATTGCTTGTAATGAAGCCGAAGTAGATACATAAATAATAAAAATGTGAGTACATTTAAGGAAATGCCGAGTAAACGAAGGAGTTGAGGAGCTATTGCAAGATCGGAGCATTGGAAGGATAGGGATGGAAGTCATCCGATCCAAAATTGCCAACTGAAGAACTTGCCAAAGGGTGGGTTTCAAAAAATGAAACGTGCATGTTGCAGAAATGAAATGATAATCCACAAAATTATCCAGTCTATGGTAAAAACAAGCACATCCGCCCAAGAGTGTGTGTCTGCATGAGGCACCAAAGTGTGCTGGTGTGTGAGTGATGTGCGAAGTGCCAGCACTTGAAGAGATGGGGGGTTCTCACCTTTTAATTTCTGTATCTGTCTTAAAATGTAAGGGAGCAAATCCATTGTTTATGGGCACTGTGGTTTGCGTAGAGTTGCGGTGTTAAGAGTGTGTGTGGCCCTCTGGAAGGGACACCTGGGCTGGCTCAGTTCCTGCACCCACTGCCAGGGCTCAAGTCACACATCGCCTCAAGGTCTGGGTCCCTCATCTGTAGAATGGGATGATTAATAGTAGTGCCTTTAGTCTAGGTTGGTGATGAGGCTTAAACGAATTAATACATGTATATGCACCAAGTGAGGCCTGCAGAAACGCTCACTGGATCCACAGGTGTGCCAAAACAGGTCCGGTTTTAGCCCAGGGGCTAGAGCAGGAAGGAAAGAAAACGGAAGGACCCTACTCTCGAGAGGGCGGGGCGTGGGTGAGGAGCACGAGGAGGCTGGGGACACACAGGCCAGCAAACGATGGGGGCACGCCGTGACTGGGGGGACGGGGGATCTGACCAGAGGGAGCTCGAAGGGGCACCAGGACAGTGGAAGCCGCAAGGCGGTGCGGAGTCCACGCGGTGGCCAGAGGGACAGGCGGGGCCGAGGTCCATGAGTGTCAACAGCGACCATACTAAGGAAAACCGGGAGTGCTGAGAGTTGGCTGCTGCAGCCTAGACTTCCGTTTTTCCGTTCAGGAAGGAAGCCCAGGTAAAGCCGAGGCCAGGGCCGGGCGCTCCCAGAGCCGTTTTAGTGGCTCCCCAGGTGGGAGCGCAGCACAGGACGGCTAAGGTCCCCTTGGCTCCCTCTGGAACCTGCTCCCGTGCTCAGGCACCCTGCTTGGGAGCAGCAGCGTCTCGGCTCTTCCCCGCGCCTCCCTCCAGGGCTCATTAAGGGGAAAGTTTCTAACAAGCGTTTAACGAGTGGCTCTGGGCTGCGCGGGGACGGGGAGCATCCCCTGGGAAGCCTAACGGGTCCCCTGGTCTAACCGAGGAACTTCCTGAGCCTGCAAGTCCGCCCGAGGGAGTCCCGCGGCAGCCGGCGCCGAGCCAGTTCTCCGCTCCCGGCGGGAGAGGACCCGGAGCCCCGGGCGGATGGCCCGAAGCCAGGGGTACCCTGCGCCTTCTCGGCAGCAGCAACCAGGAGACCCGCGAGGCGCTCCCGGGTGTAGGGCAGCGCGGCTATCGCCATCGCAAGAGCAGGGGCTGGCCTTTCTGCTGGACCTTCCCTCGGTCCCCCTGGAAGCCCCTCCTGGCCCTAGACGCTCCTCCCTCCTGCGCTTCTCCGCATGGATGGCCTTTTAATGGAAGCACTGCCTGGGTCATCTCCTCTCAGGGATGGTCTGTGGAGGGCACAGGGCCTGGCATGTTCGTTGGTTTCCTCAAACCTAACTGAATGGCAGTATTGTGTCCTGGATAGGGATAGAGAAGGTGCTGGAGGAGTTGGGGCTGGTGGCATCTCATCTGGGGCTCGGGCAGGCTTTCCGGAGAAGGCAGCGTCTGAGCAGACTGGGTTCCAGAAGCAGCCCCCATCCCCAACTCCCCGCAAGCCGAGGAGCCCTGCATGAGCACCAGCTAGGCCCACTTCAGCTGCATCTTGGAGGCCCTGCTGAGCTAGGGTCCCCTTGAGGTTTCACCCTGGGAATGGCCCTGGGAATGCTAAGGCCTCCTGTGACAGCATCTGTATCTTTCCTAGGGCTGCCATAACAAAATGCCACAGACTGGGGGGCTTAAATGGCAGGCATTTATTTGCTCACAGTTTGGAGGCTCGAGGTCTAAGATCCAGGTGCTGCCAGGGTTGGTTTCTTCTGAGGCTTTGCTCCCTGGCTTACAGGTCCCAGTGTCTTCTGTGTGCACATGCACACTGGTGTCTCTGTGCGTCCAAATTTCCTCTTCTTTTAAGACACCAGTCAGATTGGGTTAGGGCTCACCCCAATGGCCTCATTTTAACCATATCACCTCTTTTAAGGCCTAACCCCAAATACCATCACATTCTGACTGGGGGTTGAGGCTTTAACATAAGAATTTTGTGGGGACACGATTCAGATGTAACAATGTCTTTTAGTCCTCAGGTCTCCAGCTTACCAAAGGGGCAGAGTCCAAACTCCAAGGGCAGGTTCTGGGGGATTCGCTGGTGGGACTACCCTGTACCATTTCATGCAAGAGGTAGAAGGAAATGATCTGAGACTGGCTGTTCCTACAGATCCAGGAGAGGAAACTGGGTTAACCCAGTCTTTGCCAGTTTGGAAATCCATTTGAGTTTAGTGCCAGCGTTGCACTGGCCTGGGGGACCATGGGGACTTGGGCCCTGAGCAGAGAGTTCAGGGACCTGTTTTTTGTCCACCCACTCCCATCTCTGAGCCCATTTTCACATCCACAAGATGAGAGGGTGAATGAGATGATCTCAAAGGTCCCTGCGGGCTCTAAACTCCCTGATTTCCTGGCATTGAGATTTGTTCTGTTTCTAACAGGTCTGCTGAATATCCTACTCTTTATCTGTGTAAGTTAAGGCCAAGATAAAGAACCCATTTTCTGAGCTGCCTTGCAGTACAGGTGGAGAAGGTGGCCATATGACATGCAATGGGGCACACCCTCCGAAGCACCCTCCAAGTACCCCTTCCTGGTGTGATTCTTCTTCCTGCCTCATTGACCCCGAGAGCCCTGGGCCTGGACCATAGCAGGAGTTCACAGCTCTCTGGCAGTAGTCATTTGCCCACTGGCTCTGCTGCTCTGGGTTGGGGCAAAGCTGGCCATTGTCTTGGAAGGACATACAGAAGACAGAGAGGGCCTGGGGACACTGGGCTCTGCTCACTCCTATTAGGACAGAGACTGGGAAAGTTTGCCAGAAAAGTCTGTCTCCTCATTTGAGTTGGCCCTTAAAGACAAGAATTCAAGGACCAAAAGCGTTAGAGAAGCCTTGAATCTCCCAATTTTCTAAAAATCCGTTTTGAGCTCTTCCTGCTCTTGACTGTTTCTGTCCCAAGCTAGCAGGCATCCTGCAGAGACTTTGTTTTCATAAACATCAAAAAGGAGCCAAAAGAAAGGAAATGTACATCTTTCTCTTTACTTCTCCAGCTCACAGCCTTTAGAATTTGTTCTACAGCCTCAAGGAGTTTCTAAGAAGCTCCCAGACAGACTCCAGGCCTTCGTTTCCTGCCCAAAACCACATCTCAGGGGCAAACTCACATCCCTGTGATAGGCCTGACTACATCTCAGAGATAACCAAGTCTCTAGGAACAGAAGAAACAAGAAAGATGTACAACTTGATATCTTGCGACTGCCTGCTTTTGCTGCCGCCCAACTGTAGTGGAAAATTCCACTGCCAGGGCTCTACCCCACTGTCTTCCCTAAGCAGCTATAAACCGCTTGCAACAACTCCTGCTAAGGTGAGATAAGACAGGAAGACATTCCATAGGAACTCTGTATCTGGAACTAAGGTTGCTCCGGACCCTGCCCCCACTAAAGAATGACCTCATTGTAACTATGCCCCACTTCCCCACTCATTAACTGTGCCCCAAGCAAAATGTATAAAAGACTGCTGCGTTCTTTATTGGGGCTCAGAATTTGGGACAAAAAATCCCCCTCTGAGCCCGCCGGCGTATGTAAACCTGTTTTGCCATATTTCTGTGTGCATCTCGGTCTATTCCCAGTCAACTCTGCTGTAACACAACCAGGTCGTATTGGCCACCGCACAGAGAAGAGCCAATGTCCTGAGACAGTCGGGATCACAATGGAGAAAGAGTCTTTATTCCGTAAAGTGCTAAGCAGGGAGATGGGAGACATTTGTTAAATGCGCCTCTCCAGGAACTTGGGAGACAGGGTTTTTAAGGGTAGTTTGACAGGAAAGGGAGCAGGCAATTAGGTTTGTTAATTGGGGCAAAATCAAAAGGATGTAGAAATCATCTTCCTGTGTTGTTTTAGTCCCTGGGGTCATGATTCCAGTTGAGTACATTTCTTGGTATGGGCCACTGGTCTGGGTGGGCCAGCTGATCCACTGGAATCTGAGGCCTGGAAGATATCTTGAAAACTACCTTTCGGTTTCAAAAAGGTGTTATTATCTATGGAGAAAGTTAAGAATCTTTATGGACACCAGCTACGGGGAGAAGTTAGGAATCTTTATGACCACCAGATGTGTGGCTCCAGAGTGGCAATTACAGGGGTACAGTTACTAATTTTTATTTATTACTTTTAGCTAGATCTCTGCATTATTTTTAGCTAGGCCCTTACCACAGTTCTCGCCTTGCACCCCATTATTGAAGGGTGGTTTCACTAATTACTCCACAACAATGATTATTTTTCTCTTTGTCCCTATAAAAGCAGCAAGCCACTTTGGTCTCCCTGCTGGCATCTCCCTTCTCTTTCTTTGGGATGCCGCACCATCTCCCTGCTCCCCCCAACCTTCTCTCTGTCCTTCTAAAGGGTAAAATAAATTTTAATTTTATATATCTTAATCTCTGCGTGAGAAATCCTTCTCCACCAGCACCGTGAGCACCTATGAGCCTTTCCACCCTGACATTTGGTGGCCCATATGGGGACTTTCTCTGCCTCTGCATGGGGACAGAGGCAAATCACTTCTTTGCCTCTGCAGAGGGACAAAGGAAAATCATTTCTTTGCCTTTGTACCAGGACTTTTCTCTGCCTCCACGTGGGGAGAAGTCACTTTTCTCCCCCGTGAGGGAACTGTATTATGCTCTCATTTTTCTACCTTTGGACAGTGAGCTGCTTCAGTCTTGAAACTGCTCCCCCCTCTGCAATTCCTAGGACATCCCTCTCGGTGCCCTCAAATCATTCAGAATTCAGTGAGTCATTTGGTCTCTGGAAATTTTTGAATGATTATAGGCACAACGTGGAAAGTGGTGGCTTTTCAGTTTGGTTTGGTTTGGCTTTGTCAAGGAAAAAATCCAGTGCCTGGGTCTACCACTGGGGAGGTGGCATGGAGGGACACTTCCTAACCACTCTTTCCCGGGGTGCACTGCCCTCATCAGTCTTCACCCGGACCCAGGGACGCCTGGCTATGGAGAAGACTTCAAGGTCAGAATCTGAGTCATAGTTTGGGGACACCCATTCTCTGGCCTAGATCACTAGGTTTTGGTCTGGCTTCAGATTTTTGGGGATGCCTGATGTGTCTGATCAGACCTTCAAGGGTCATCTGAGTTGGGGACACCCTGTCAGACTTCTGGCAACATATCACCATCCCTAAAAACGTCCATCATGGGCAACATTCAGTTGGAACTTTGGCCAAACATCATCGACCCCCGTCCCAAACGTCCATAAATTAAATGACCGAGAAATTTGGCGTGAGAATGAATCTCTGCTACTTGACCTTCCATCACTGCTGGCCAGTGAAGAGTCTAAACATCCTCTACTTTCAGGCTTTCTTCAAACTTGCTAGGCTTCCTGGTCTTCCCTCTGCCTGGCTCATGTCACTTCTCACCCCTGCATCTCTCTCACTGCCTCACTGTCTGGACGATGTTTCCCTTTTGGATCCCTTGTTCCTCTTGCTTCCTTTCTGTCTCCATTTCTCTCGCCTGGCCACACCCGCTCTGGCTGGCCATTCCAGAACTTCCTCCCCTGTGCACACCAGCTCCCTTTCTGGGAGGCTGCAGGGTCAGAAGGCATTTCAAATCAGGTACCCACATGGATGAAGCCAGGCTGAAATGCCACCAATTTTCCTGTCTGAAGTCATTGTCCTCTTTACTAATCTAGGTCCTGATACTAGGGAGGAACAATGCATCTTAGCAATGGACTTCATCCCCCAGTCAGCCCTAATATTTGGCATAAACTCCAAAACTTGAAAAGGGGCCTTAGACTCCACAAGTGGAACTTTAAACCTGTCCTTCGAGGTCTTTGATAACTGAGATGGGGAGAGGACAAAGGAAAAAGAGAGTGGGACTGACAGCAGCCCCCAAAGCAGAAGAAGCTTTTCAAGTAGTGGCTGCCACTATAAAAGTGTTTTTTTTTTTTTTCCAGAGACAGTTACTCACAAAGGCCCAGGCAAGAAGACACCACCACAACAGCCTGCTCCAGGAAGTGTGCCCTGCTTTAACTGCAACCAGCTGGGGCACTGGAGTCAGGAGTGCCCCAAGGAAGTGGTTCCCCAGGACCTGCCCCAGCTGTAAAAAGAAAGAGCCCGGAAGTGCCCTCTTCTTAAGATGAGAGATTGCATTCACCTTCCAGATCCAGCGAACCCCCTGTGGAGGCCCCTCCTTATCCACAGATCTTCAGGAACTGATTCAGTCTGATCAGCACGTCGGGTTGGGCTTCGGAACAAACTCAACTTCCACGCAGTGGGATGGCCGAGCCTTAGATAACTCTCTCTGGCACAGGTAAGAACACCAGAGCCACATCCTCTGCTCTTCCTGAGTTTTCAGGGCCTCTGTTTCCCTCCCCTACCCCCATCTTCAGAGTAAAAGGTAAACTACAACCCCCCTGTGTATTCCACAGCTTCTCTGTTTGATGGGAGATAAAGTCTTTGCCTGCCTGCCAGCCCCTTTTTATGCTTCCCAATTTACCCCCATTTGGGGAAAGATCTGATGGCTTCCTTCCTCTGACTTCTGGAAGAAGTTTAACTGGAACTTTACATGCAACTTTTTCCTTGGTATGCTCTGAGCTTTCAAACTATGGAACTTTCTGCCTTGCTTCACCTAAAAAAATGTCTATATGTCTACATGTCTACATATTTGCATGTCTATATGTCACATGTATGTAATGTTTCACTACCAAAAGATGTAAAAGAGTTCTAATTAATTGGCTTAAAAAAAGAGGAAGCTTACATCAAATTTTATTAAGAACATAAGAAAGGACTCAAATGCCTTTTAGTTCACATGACCTTGGTTACCTTTGGTAAATGGAACTAGTTTAAAATTGTTATTAAAGTTTAAATGTTTAAGATCATGATTAATACATCAATGAAAGTAACTACATCTGAAATGGCCACTGATAACAGTCACACTATGGAAAATTTTCTGTGCCTCTTTGGTGACGGGCCTAAGAGAGACAAGATTTTATGCTTTGTCAAAATAATCCCTGTGTTGTCTTTGTTGTGTTTTGAATAACTAGAAAACCAAACTTTAAGGGTTAAAGTTTATACCCATATACCATATCTACATTGCCCTTAGAGTCTTCTAAAGACTGTCACTCTTGGGTAATTGCAAGTCATTGTTTTAGACCTAACATGTGATTCTACTTAAACAAATGTTTTAGACCTGTAATGTCTGATAGCTTTTCTAGCAACAAAATTCTGGATTTGTTATTTGAACCTCAAACTCACTTTTAATAGTGGAGACATTTTAGAAGTCCAAGAAAAAACTTATTAGGCTCACTGGTATATGGAACCATACAAGAAAACATCATCAAATATAAAATGGTATTTAACTTTCTTTGAGTTATATTTATATGTGTTAGGTTTGTTCCAGGTGGGAATGTGAAAGTATGTATGGGACAGAATGAGGTTATTGGAAAACTGAGGTTTGTCAATCAATAGCTGCAGGGGTCTGGAGAGTCCCCAGAGGTTGTACACCTAACAGACCGCTACAGATGCCAGCATTCCTAGCCCCCTGATAGGGACGGAACTACTCCCCTCCCTTATCTCTACAGCATGAAACTGACCCAGGGGTCCCAGAAATTGGTTGTTTAAAAAAAATTTTTATTGCAGCGGCTGTTCTGGCGCAGGTACTCACTCTCCCCTAAGAAACCCTCTATAAAACCCAAGGCTTTCCCCTCCCTCAGTGTGGATGCTCTTTGGCCTCCACCCATCTGTACCCAGATGCCCAAAATAAACAGCATTTTGCTACACGTGAGGCTTCGTGTGTCTGTCTCTCTCTCAGCTCTGGATCTAACATGATCTAACATTTGGGGCTGAAATCCGGGAGGGCACACCGGGTGGACACGACCTCTGGGTCTCTAGCAGGCAAGGCTTGCAACTCAGGAAGCGGTAGGCAGCAGGCAGCAGGCAGCAGGCAGCTCGTCCTGGGATAACTCCCGAATCCTGCCTTCCTCTGAGTACCTAGGTCACTGGTAAGGTTTCCATGGATCTTTGACTAAATTGAGAGGAATCAGTCTCCTGGGTTGATTTTGTTTCCCTTGAGCCACGAACCTCCCTTGTCTGTGACAAGGTGGCTGGGAGAAGTCCCGAGCTGTGCAGGGGTCCCTCTCTAACTCGTCTCTGATCCTGGAGTGTAGGCAGAGCACTCCAGCTCGGCCGAGGTGAGGTAATTGTCCACCCGGACCCTCCTGAGCCAAGCTGAGAGAGAGACATGGGACTGGGACTCGGATCTTCCTTGCTGACCTCCAAAATCCACAGCCTTAGATATCCTGTTCCTGGTGAGTGGGAGCTCATAAGCTCGTTCTCGTTTCCTGACCTCTCTCGCTCTTGTTTCTCGACTGGTCTCGACTCTAAAGTCCTGCTGCTAAGCCAGAGGACTCTTGGCCCCTAGGGCCCTTGTTGGACACAGGGACGCCCGTTCTGACTTGTCACTTGCACTCGCATGCTCTCGTCACTCCCGTGCCATTCCCTCATTCTAGGGATGCCTAGAATTGAGTAGAATTGGCCTCGTGTGACCCTACTCTTTCCAGGAACATGGGAAACTCTCAGTCTCCGCCTCCTAAAACTACCCCTTTGGGGTGCCTTCTCCGAAGCCTTAAAACACTAGGTCTCGCTGATGAAATTTGGCAAAAACGACTTATCTTTTACTGTAATACAGCTTGGCCACAATATAATTTAGACAATAATTCTCAGTGGCCTGAAAATGGAACTTTTGACTTTAACATACTACAAGATCTGGATATTTTTTGTCACTGCAATAGCAAATGGTCTGAAATCCTTTATGTTCAAGCCTTCTTTACTCTCTGCTCACGACCCTCTCTCTGTCAGAATTACAATCTGGCACAAATCTTTCTACTACATATTAAACCCCTTTCCCAACTTCCTCCCTCAGCCCCCAACCACCAGAAGTGGCTGGGTGGAAGGCATTGTGTGGGTACATGTTCCTGTCTCCCTTTCCCATCTCTCCCAGATAGCAAAAAGACTAGGTTCCTTCTCAACAATTATCTGACCTGGGGCGTAGGAACTCCTGAGGGAATTTTACTTCTCAATATACATTTTATCTCCCAGTCCGACATCAGGTGCAAGCTCCAAAAAATTAGACGAAGGCCCTCAAACCCCACAAAAAGATCTCCTAAACCTGGCCTTCAAGGTCTTTAATAACCAAGATGGGGAGAGGCGAAGGAAAAATAGAGTAGGACTGACAACAGCCCCCAAAACAGAAAAAAGCTTTTCAAATCGTGGCTGCCCTATAAAGGAGTTTTTCCAGAGAGTCACTCAAAAAGGCCCCAGGTAAGTAGACAACAAGGCCACACCCTTCTACA
>RJWJ010037683.1:0-15401 GCA_004363605.1 Indri indri
GGCAGCATCTCTCCACATGTTGGCAGGGCAGCCCCATTCCTTTGGCTTTCTGCGGTAGCTCTGCCCACGCATGGCTCTACTGGGTTGCGGTCCCCCCATCTGGAACTGAAGTGGAGGCAGCCTTGACCCTTTTGCCTGTGCACTCTGGACAAGTGACAGGGAGTGGCAGCCCTAATGATCTCTGAATTGCCCCTGGGGTCCTTCCTCCCTTTTCTTGAAAGATAGTACATGTTTTCAGCCAAATAGTTCCATGATCCCATCCTATAAAATCCAAGAAGTCTGACAGTCTTCCTTCATTCAATTTTGCTGTCTCTGTCCCTTTTAGTTCAAACTGGCAGTGTCTTTGCTGATATGATCCCACTTCTATTCCAGTTTTCTGTTGAGATGGCTGATTAAGTCCAGGAGCTGTACCCATGATCTTTTATTGAATGATTGATCCTCCACACTCTTAGTGTTCTCTTCAGAATAAGCCTTCTTATTTTATGTAATATGGATGGGCTGAGGATTTTTCAAATGTTTAAGTTCTGGTTCCTTCTTGCTTAACAGGCCTAAGAACCAGGAGAGCCTTGTAAGTTCTAGTCCAAGGGCAGGATGAGGGTGATGTTGCAGCACAAGCAATCGGCCGCCAAAGTTCCCTCTTGTTCAGTCTTTCAGTTCCAGTCAGGTCTTCAGTTGATTGGATGAGGCTCACCCACATTAGGGAGGGCAAACTGCTTGACTCAGTCTACCAATTCAAATGTTAATCTCATCCAGAAACACCCTCATAGACACACTCAGAATGTTTGACCAAATGGCTGGGCACCCTGTGGCCCAGTCACGTTGAGACATAAAATTAGCCATTATAATATGTGATAGCCAAGATTCTCATCCTTTCTATTTATTAGTTTCTTCATCTGTAAAACAGGGATAATAATAAAATCAACTTCACAGAGTTGCTTTGAAGAGTAAGCTTTTTAAAGTATATGAGGCACTTAACAGTGTCTGGTCCACAGTGAGGACTCCATTCCTGATGGCCATTATTATTGTCACTAGTTTATACACATCACCAAATAGCAAGTCTACAGTGAAAATCAGAATTTTCATAGATGAGTTCAACTCCCTCCTGATTATTCATAATGCTCTAATGTCAGGTGTCTTAGTCTCGAACATATTATCTAAGGAAAATGTGACCTACCATTGATATCCATTGAAACTAAAAAAACTTTACTGGGCTCTTGTGCAATGCAATGAGTAATGCTACCTGCATTAGAATGAACCACCTTTGAACTTATGAAAACTGCAAATTTTCAGGGTCCATACAAAACTCACTCCAGCAGCCCCTCTCAGCTGAGAAGCCCAGGGCTCTGCATTTTTAACAAGAACCTTGGGTAATTCTGAGGCACATTAAATGCTGAGAACCACTGCCTTAGTGGGACTTGGCACTGGCTACCGACTCATGATTTCCACCCCTTTGCTTTATCAAATACACAGAGACAACTGTGCTTTAATGTATTACCCCACCGAGTTTCTGTTAGTGTTTTATCCCTCTTGTGTTCCTCAAGTTGTATATCATATTCCTGCAGGGTGGGGTTCAGGGCGGTTTTCTACACTGGTTGATGCTTGTGGTCCAAGGCCTCCTCACCCCATCCTTGTTTACTGCTACTGAACACATCATTCCCTTGCTACCCTCAACTGTAACAGACAGTCCTGCCGGCTCCCTCCTGATTTATCCTGTATTGTATTACCTTCTTTCCCTCCCCTTCTTGGTGATTTAAGAAGCTGTTTTTATTGTTCCTAGAGCCAACACATCTGTCATATATTTCCCTCCAACTTAAAAACATTGGAAAATCACTGGCTACTTAGCACAGAGTCATGCCTGTCCTAGATGATCATTTCTTTTGTAATTGGCTCTCACTGAGTGTGACTGGACTTTCTAGGCTTCTGGTCTCCAACTCCTTTGCTGCCATTGAGGTCAGGCCCTCAAACTCAGAGGAGACAGAGAGGACTTTCAGCCTAGGTTTGTGTATACAATTGTTTAATCTTGTGAATTAAAGTAAACTTTGTGGTTTATCTACAGTTTCCTATTTTTATAGATTTATGCTCTGTTCATGAACATGAAAAATTGACCCGTGGTTATAATTGAGGAAGTGATAGAGCACAAAGTATGTTAGCAATGGAGAAACAATGGCTATGTTGGAAAAGATTGGTCTGCCTTTATTGGAATTATATCCATAATGAGTGTCTTACCAGCCAGAAATAGCAAAAATCAAGTTTGTTTATCCTAAGCAAAAAGAAAAAAAGAATTTGATGAAGGATAACAGAGACTTCCCAGAAACATCAGGCTCAGACCACGTGCAGGAACCATGGAGCCTGTGTAGCTGGACCCACTGGCAGAAGGCAGACAGGTGGGGGTGCAGCTCCGGGTCACTTCCAGACTCAGAGCCCCAGATGGAAACCCTGATTGGCCGAGTTCCACCAGGTTAACACTCTCTCCCCGGCAGGCCCCCCTCTTTGGACTCCATCATGGAAAGGGGGCCCTTCTCTCTCTCAAGTTTCCTGCCAAATACTAAGATTTGGATGCTGTGTATCCCCCAATGACAAAAGTCGCCCGCAACATGATTCACACTCCCTTTATTTCCACTGCAATAATAAGATCCATCAGCTATCGAGGACTCGTAGTTTTCAGCATTGTGCTAAATGCTCCCTATTTAGAATCTCTAGTCTTCACCAAAACTCTCTAAAAAACGAAGCAGTATATATTTTTTACAGGTGAAAAACTGAGCCTCAAAGAGGTCGAGTGACTTGCTTACAGCTATACACGTGGCCAGTGACAAACCCAGGCTTATCTGCCCCCAGCACTGATGGCCTGTCCATGTTGCCACCTCTATGTATTATGTTCCCCTCGATGTTTCCCTGTATTCCTAACAGGGTTAGGCAACTAGGACTGGTTGCTTAGCTATTACATCCACATCTGAGTAAAAAAAGGTATTGACAAAATTGCCTTTGAGTCTCCTTCCATCTGGGACATTCTATGTTTCTACAACAAATATTCCAGTGGCCACCATTCTAGAATGGCATTGAGTATATAATTACAGAGCAGATTTGGACAGTGTTGGTGGAAACATCATAACTATCAAGTGCGATACTGTTTTCCTTGGTCTCATGCAGCCTTCCCCATAAGACTGTACTTCTCCCACCAAGTTAGGTCCCTGAAATCTGTCAGGAAACTAAGCGCAGGCCTGTATCCCCATGGAAGGGTCTGTCAAACATATAATTCCTGCTATCTTGTTGGTGACATGCTGATTAACCTTTGTGCTCAATGAATACATCTCGGCATAAACTCAAGGGAGCATTTCTGAAGAAGAAAGTGTGTGTGTTCACCATTTTTATGTGGACAAGGGGTGGCTATTCAGGTAGTCATACCTGAAATTGTTTCAGGTGTATGTGGTTTCAACTAGACGCTTTCTTTGAAAACCTGGCTTCAGTCTGGAACTCCTGTCTCAAACTGCAACTTGTGTCAGGGCTTTAAATGACATAAGTTCTGGGCGTGTTCCTTCTTCCTGAGGAACAGTTTGTGATTCATTTATCCAATTGCCCTATAAATGGGTATTTATGGAGCACCTGCTTGGGGTTAGGGATTGTATCAATGGTGAGATTTCCATTACAAAAAGACAAAATCCTCAGCACAGGCAGGAGGTAAATATTAAAGCTAGTAATAAAATGCTGGCGATGGAAACAACATGACTTGAAAACCTGGACAATGCACTAAATGAACACAAAGGAAGGGACCACTAGGTGTTTAGGGGTAAGTGTGAAAAAACAATCTCAGAAGAAGTTATGGTTGAGTGTGGCCTCAAGGACAACAATTTTACCAGGAAGATAACGGGGAGAGTGTTTGAAGGCTAAAGGGTAAAATCCTGCGAGTTTCGGGACATATAAAGTTCAGGATGATTTTGAGTAACACAGAAGGAGAGTGAGAAAAGAGTGAAAGGGGAATTTTAAAAGGAGAAAAAAATAGGCCATGATACGAACAGTGCTATATATCATGCAGTAGTTGTGGGATTATGTTAATAGGGGACTCTAAAGTTTTCACTGGAGAGTGATGCAATCAGATTTGTACTTAAGAAAGATCAGTCTGTTGACAGAAAATGGATTAGAACAAGTAGGGAAAAGGAGTCCTTATGGCCAGTCAAATTAGGGGTGCAATTTTACCATTTTTGTAAGAATTTGTAAATGAGTGAGAAGACTCATGGTTTTTCATAGTCTCTTTAAAAATATGAAAGTCATGAGCCTCAGATATGAGAAGGTGTGTAAATTTCATTAGTAAATAATGACAGTGTTTATTTTCTTGTACTAGCCTGAATTTTAAACAAAGACTGTAAGTCAGCACTATATCCCTTGACTTTTTAAACATAAATTTTACATAACGTAAGCCAAATTTTGTCCTTTAGTCCATAAAATCATTACCAACAAAATCCTTGATTAGGGTGAGTTAATAAGTTATTAAAGGATTCTATTTCTTACTTGAAAGCCTTCACAGTTGTTCTCTAGCCACTGAAGATGCTTATTTAATGTTCAATGCTGTATTTAAGAACCACATTCCAGCACCTATCATGGGCCATTGAGCTGGACCAGAAGACATGAACGTAGACTTCTTTAAGACATGTCAAAATGAATAAATGTTTTAGCAAGCTGTTCTATTTCTCACACAAGCCAGGGAAAAACAATGAGCAAGTCTTCAATGTTGAGATGAGAAAATACGAAAACCACCCGAGCTTACTCCACTCATCACCATGGTTTCATCATCTATTACACAGTAAAACAAACATAGCCACTGACTATAACCCTTAATGAGCATATGTGACTCTGATAATATTTATCGGGTTTATTTGTTTGAGGCCAACTGAATGAAAAGAAAACAGTGCGGCACTGGGTCATTAGTCTCTTCTGACGTGTGCTATAATTCTAAAGAAAACATTAGTAGCCTATTTTTAGCAAGTACCTTCTTCCACTGAAGAGATAATGGCCCAAGGAATCATCTCTGAGATGAAAAACAGAAAGTCCCAGAATTAAACTGGCTTGCTCATCTGTTCTATGGTCACAGGAAATCTATCAGCACCATCATTTCTCATCGACATCGAGAAATGATTTACACCAGACCATGATGCAATTCTCCCCAATTAGGCTGCCTTTCATCTTCATCTCTGCTAAGTTCGGATCCTCTGAGCCAAAAGTAATGAAAAACGTCACCTCCTCCAGGAAGGCTCCCTACATCAACCTCTCTGTCCACAAATGTTATCATGTGTACCTTATAGTATATGACTTGCACTTACATAATCTGTTTATTCTATATTTTTTTCTTTATTCAAAATTGCTACTTAAAAACTCACATAAAAATGATAGGAGCAAGACATGGCTCTAGGTCCCATGATGATGGTGTCTGGGGGAGGTGCCGGATAGGTGAAGAAGGCATGGTTTTCTCTCTACAGGGTACACCTCTCAATAGGAGAGATAAGACACATCAAGAGAGTCAAAAAGTGATCCTAATATCCTTTCACCTCAGTATCTGAGAGGGATGCAGCTCCCTGCCACCCATCCTGGGGCCTCGCCACACATGGACAAGAATGTGCTGAGGGGATGAGGTGGTTGGAATCCAGGCTGCTGGGATGGGAGGAGAGGAGGATGCGGGAAGCAGTTCAAACATGATCAGGAGGCCCTGGGAGTTCAAAACGAGGTCTTGGGAACAAAACAGATTTGGATTAAAATGCAGTGCCTTCCACTGTCTGTGTGATTATTGACAATTCATGTAATTTTTTTCTGAACCCAATACGATTAGTGTAACACTAAGTGAGATACTGTAAAAAGACTTCTTATATCATCCAGCTTGTAAGTTCCTAATAAGGGATATTTGTTGTTTCTGTTACTATTACTTCATCTTTCTCAGAACATGAACTCCCACCTCCTCCCCCAGTGTAGAATTATTGTATTAAACTGTAAAACATCTCCCAAGGAAAACACAGTGTATGGTCGGGGTTCAGAAGAAAAGGAATTCTATGACTTTGGAGGAAGGGATGAGAGACAGCTTCTTGAAAGAGACACCATTACAGCTGGTTTTTAGGGGAGTATTATGATTTGAGGAAGCAGTGATGGGCACAGAGACCATCCAACCACGAGTAGAGTGATAAATGGAATAAACACAGAGCATGTACACATTTCTGTCTTGGTGTTCCAGCATGAATTCCAGGCATTTGCTAATATTCCCACCTGAAACGGTAAGCTTCTTAGAACAGGAAGCGTGATTTTACATTTTATTTATTGCCTTCACAGAGATGCCAATGGAAATAAAATACTTTGTTGACGATCTGGGCCCCATGTGAAGTTGTTCTAAAAACTGAGAGGTTGAAAGATAGACTGTCTTTCTTTCTCTCTCTTTGAAAGGAAAAGGGAGGCTTGGAGAAAGCGGGTGTGGATCCAGGAAGTAGGATGAAGCCTCTTTTCTAGATAGTTTCAGTTGTGAAACCGTCTATCTCCCCAAAGAGCATGGCATAAGTAATAGGCTCTCCAAAGTCAAGTATTTTGGGTTTATTCATCTTTCGTACTTTTTCAGTCATTGGTAAAGTCTTTAATTTTTTTTTTTTTAATTTTCTATCGTGTTTGCTCGCGCTAAGCCAAGAGGCAACTAGAGGAAGATGTTTAGTTTAACTGTGTCCAGAAGCGTTCAAGGCCAAGTGTACCCATGGGGATCAGTGGGTGGGGAGAAGACAGCGTGAGGGAAACTCCCAGGGGCAGGAAGTTGAGCTCATTGGCTCGTCGTCCCCCATCCCCACCACAAGAAGATTCTCCTTCTGGTGCCACCAGGCTCTGGGTTTCATTTTTCTTAAGGTGGATGTGCTTTTCCTTGAAGGGATCTTTTGTACAATTGCAGAAGCTACTGAGATAATAATGCCATAAGCAGGTGTTCAACAAAACTGACTTCATACTGTACTATGGAGCTGTGTAGGCCCAAAAATGTTAATATTGATGTTGAGGATAATAATAATGCTATAGAAAAAAGTGTATACTTTAAAATCATGCTTTAAATATGTGCTTTACAAGTAATGCATGTTTATTGTAGAGGAAAATACAAAATACTGAGAAAAGCATCAAGAATAAGTTTATTATTTTAGCATTCTTTTATATAACCTATTTTATAGACAGATACTTTGAAAAAAAAGACATTAAAGAATGCTGAAATTCCTTTTTTGTGACTTGATGTATTTTAGTTAATATATGACCTTGTCAGTAAATATGTTTCTAGCACATTCTTAATTTTTGTAGTTTTTTTTTTGTTTTCTTTTCTTTCTTTTTTTGTTTTTGTTTTTGTTTTCTCCTCACTATACAGGCATACCTCAAAGACATTGCAGGTTTGATTCCAGGTCACTGCAATGAAGCAAATGTTACCATAAAGCAATATTTTTGTTTCCTAGTGCAAATAAAAGTTATGTTTACAATATAATGTAGTTTATTAAGTGTTCAATAGCATTATGTATAAAAAACAATGTATATACCTTAATTAGAAAATACTTTATTGTTTTATTGCTAACAATCATTTGAACCTCCAGCAGGTCATAATCTTTTTGCTGGGGGAAGGTCTTGCCTTTATCTTGATGGCTGCTGACTGATCAGCACGGTGGTTGCTGAAGGTTGGGGTGGCTATCGCAATTTCTTAAAATGAGATAACAATGAAATTTTCTGCATCAATTGACTCTTTCTTTCAGAAAAGATTTCTCTGTAGCAAGCAAGGATGTTTGATAGCATTTTACTCACATTAGAACTTCTTTCAGAATTGAAGTCAATCCTCTCAAATGCTGCTGCCAACTTATCGACTTAGTTTATTTAATATTCTAAATTCTTTGTGATCATTTCAACAATGTTCACAGCATCTTCATCAAGAGTAGACTCCATCTCATAAAAACAACTTTCTTTGCTCATCCATAAGAAGCAACCCCTCATCCCTTTAAGTTTTATTATGAGATTGTAGCAATTCAGTCACATCTTCAGGCTCCACTTCTAATTCTAGTTCTCTTGCTATTTCCACACATCTAGAGTGACTTCCTCCACTGAAGTCTTGAAGCTCTCAAAGTCGTTCATGAAAGTTAGAATCAATTTCTTCTAAACTCCTGCTGATGTTGATATTTTGACTTCCTCCCATGAATCACGAATCTTCTTAATGGCATCTAGAGTGGTGAATCCTTTCCAGAAGGTTTTCAGTATACTTTTCCCAGATCCATCAGAGGACTCACTCCCTGTGGAAGCTATGGACTTCCAAAATGTATTTCTCAAATAATAAGACTTAAAAGTCAAAATTACTCTTTGATCCATGGGCTGTGAAATGGATGTTGTGTTAGCAGGCATGAAAACAACATTGATCTCCTTGGACATCTCCATCACAGCTCTTGGGTGACCAGGTGCACTGTCAATGAGCAATAATATTTTGAAAGGAATCTTTATGAGCATTAGTTCTCAACAGTGGGCTTAAAATATACTGTACACCATGCTGTAAACAGATGTGCTGTCATCCAGGCTGTGTGTTTCCATTTATAGAACACAGGCAGACTAGCTTCAGCATAATTCTTAGGGCCCTGGGATTTTCAGAATTGTAAATGAGCATTGCTTCAACTCAGTTACCAGCTGCATTGGCCCCTAACAAGAGAGTCAGCCCATCCTTGGAAGCTTTGAAGCCAGGCGTTGACTTCTCCTCTCCAGCTATGAAAAGTGCTAGATGGCATCTTCTTCCAATATAAGCTTGTTCTGTCTGCATTGAAAATCGGTTTAATGTAACCACCTTCATCAATGGTCTTAGCTAGGTCTTCCGGGTAACTTGCTGCAGCTTCTACATCGGCACTTGCCGCTTCACCTTGCACTGTTATGTTGTGGAGATGGCTTCTTTCCTTAAACCTCATGAACCCACCACTGCTAGCTTCCACCTTTTCTTCCGCAGCTTCCTCACCTCTCTCAGCCTTCACAGAATTGATAAGATTTAGGGCCTTGCTCTGGATTAGGTTTTGGCTTAAGGAAATGTTGTGTCTTATCTGATCTTCTATCCAGACCACTAAAACTTTCTCCATATCAACAACAATGTTATTTCACTTTCTTACCATTCATGTATTCAGCAGAGTAGCACTTTTAATTTCCTCCAAGAACTTTTCCTTTGCATTCACAACTTGGCTAACTGTTTGGTGCAAGAGGCTTAGCTTTTGGCCTATCTTGATTTTTGACATGCCTTCCTCATTAAGCTTAATCATTGTTAGCTTTTGATTTTAAGTGAGAGACATGCAACTCTTCCTTTCCCTAGAACATTCAGAGGCTATCGTAGAGTTATTAACTGGCCTAATTTCAGTATTGTTGTGTCTCAGGGAATAGGGAGGCCTGAGGAGGAGAGACACAGGGGAATGACTGGTGGGTGGAGCAGTCAGAATACATGTATTTATGAAGTACTCCGTATTCTATGGGCATGGTTCATGGCGCCCCAAAATAATTACAATAGTAACACCAAAGATCACTGATCACAAATCACCATAACAAACATAATAATAATGAGAACATTTGAAATATTGAGCAAATTACCAAAATGCAAGACAGAGACGTGAAGTGAGCATGTGCTATTGGAAAAATACTGCCAATAGACTTGTTCAACGCAGGGTCGCCACAGACCTTTAATTAGTAAAAAATACAAAATACAATAAAGTGAAGCAAAATAAAATGAGGTGTATCTGCACATTCTCACTTCACCTATTGTATCCTGATTTATTTAGGGTGGGGCAGGGGTAGGGGAGTCTGCTTCCTCCTTCTCAGCCATGTGATGGGGTGAAGAGACCCCACCTGCAGCCCCAGGAATGCCCCTAAATTGGCTTAAGTCTCTCAGTGTTTCTGCCATTGGCCTCTGTGACTAGACAAGAAAGGGCATGAAACAATTTGAACCAATGAGTAATAATAGATCCAAGAACAAGTAGATGTCAGAAAACCCTTCTGTCTTCTGGATGGTATTTGAAGATGTGAAGCTGAGTTTCCTTAGCTATTTTGCAACCACAGGGGCCAGGAGTCTGAACTGCCAGGAAGAGGATCCCTCCTGTGGACTATAGGATACATGAAACTCATGAAACTGTTTTCCATGCTCTGTAAAGGCTTTTTCTGGAAGAAGTGGGCCATAGAAGCTTTGTATGGAGTAGTTCTTATAATGGGAAGACACTTGGCTTTGGAGTGAGCCAAACCTGGCTTCAAATTCTGGACACAGCCACACTTAGCAGAGGTTTCACTCTAGGCGAGTTACTCCCTTTGGCCCCCAGTTTCAGTACCTGTAAAGTGGAGACAAGACAACAAACCATATCTACACGTTGTTGTGAGAATCTGAGGAGTATATTCAAGAGGAAGAGTGTTGTTAGATTTGTGTGTTGTGAGAGAGACAGACACAGGAACAGGTCCAGGGGGAGGGGCAGGTAAGAGAGTAAAGGAGGAGTCAGGGCACGGATGTGACCAGGGCCCTTGCAGGTAGCCTCGAGGGAATCAGTTCTCTGGCATAGGCTTCTCAAACTCAGATGCACACATGAAGCTCCTGGGGATCTTGTTAAAATGCAGATTCAGATTTGGGAGTTCTTGCAGCAGGCCCGAGAGTTTCTAACTAGCCCCCACCTCCCAGCGATATTGTTGCTCTGGTTTGTAGCCCACTTGGGTCACAAAGCTCTAGATTGCACGCGAGGATGGACCTCATTGCCCTCATTTTGGTTCCATGGAAGCCCTTCTTATTACCCCTTAAGTGGCAAGCTCTTACAGGGCGGCCCTAGATGTGTCCAGTGCTCTGTGCACTCTGTTTGCTCACTACAGAGGAAGAGACTTCAATTATAGGAGGTGAAGGAAGCATTTCAATCATCTCTGCTTATCCTGCAGAGCTGAATGGGAGAGTCCTTTATAAATGGAGCTGAGCTCAAAAGTCAGAAAGCATTGGTGCAATCACAGCCAGGGCCTGGGTGGAGGGCGTCTTGGAACGAAGGTGGGAAATGAAAAGCTCTTGGTGTCACCAGTTCTCTCCATTGTTGGGTGTTCATATCCCACTGCGCAGGAAACAGCTTCGTCTGCAGTTTCCTCCATGGGTCTAGGGAGACCAAATCACTCCTTGGTAGGAGATAGGCAAGAAGGTGAGTTGTTTCCCATTGGCAAGCGTTTTGCATGTGGCCAGAATCCAATCCCAGGGCTCTGCACATTCCAGATGTAACTGAAGAACAATAGATTTGAAGTCAGAAGAATCAGATGCCTCTCAGAGCTTGGAAATTACTTGCTCGGGTCCTTCAACAAGCTACCTAACCTTGCTGAGACTCAATTTTTCATCTGTAAAATGGTAAGTATCAAATAACACGAGCTTTCTAACAATGCTATTGTGAGGAACAAATGAAAAAATACATGAAAGAATTTTTAAAAACAGACAAATAAAACATTACACAATTCTAAAGGATTATAGAGACAAGAGTTCTAAGGCAACTTAGCTACCCAATTGCCCAACAGTAAAACTACATCTAAGACTCTAGAACCCAGTCAGGTGGGCCCTAGCTATACCTGAGGAAGGGGCAAAGCAGAAGAAAGGTGACAAGCTGCTCAGGAAATCTACCATGCTCTCCATGTACTGTGCTGCCTCACACGTGTGGTTACTCCTGTTCCCAAAGACGTGATGCAGGTCAGGTCAAGACAGCCAGAGTCTGACCCCAGGTGGCAGGCCAGATAGCCCCTCGGAGGTGTGCAGTGTACATCCAGCTTGAAGGCAAAGAGATCTTCCTGCTTCGATAAAGCACATCTGAGCAAGAGGATGAAGTTCAGTTTCCTCCACATCATTAATACCAAAGTAAGGATACGCCAAAATCCAATGCATGGATGAAAACGAAAAAAGAAAATGCCCATATTCTTCCTCTCTCAAAGATTTACACCCAGTTTTGGAGCCCGTCAGTTTCCTCGTATTGCTCTTTTCTAACTCCTTTATCTGAATTGACGAGTCCCGTGCCCCCGAGGCTGGAGAGGCTGGAGCACATGCTCTGGGTAGGTGCCTTGACGTTTTAAAGAAATGGGAATAACCCTGAACCCACCTGGCGCCAGCTCAGGAGCACAGAAGGCGGGCACTGGCCGCAGACTCTCTTTGTATCTCAGTCCGTGTCGTCCAATAGGCAGACGTTCCCTCAAAGTTCACGCACAGTGCGTTTCTGACAGGCAACGCAACTGAGGATGCCGAACATGAAGGGTACGCCGGTTACTCTCCAGGGACTAGGAGAGAGATGATGAGGAAGTCAAAGAGTCAGCTGTTCGCCCAGAGAGTGACTCTTCCGGTTAGTCATTGGACTCTGTCTAAATGTTATCTTCTTGGTGTGTCTTTCTCTGACACCCTCTAAGCAAATCTGCCCCCAGCCCCTAGACACAGGCACACGTTATATCCCCCTTCCTGCCTCCCCTGTCTCAGCACTCTCAGCACCTGGCATCCCATATAGTTATTTTTTTATTTAATAGTTTTATATCTTCCATCACTATAGCAAAAGTTCCATTACAGCATTAATTTCTTTGTTTACTATTACATCCCTGGCACTTACTGTGGCCTGAAATTGGTGTGTGTTCCATGCATATTTCTGAATGAATGATGCCCTATGCCATGTCCCTGAATATGCCTCTCACCTTACGGTTTTAGATTCTTCTTCTGCTTTTTTTTTTTCCTCTCCTTCAATATTTTTAATTCCTTCAATATTTTTCTCAGACTATTTCCCTATCATTATCATCATCATCATCATCATCATCATCATCACTATAATCTATACATGGAGAATTTAAAACCTCACAGCCTCCATGGCAACAGCCCCATGGCAGTATACCTGTGGGCACAGGAGGACCAGCAACTGCACCTTCAGCTGAACATTGTTCCAGCTCTCACACAGACTGCTTCCTTTGTGCAATCCACTACTCAGGGTATATTTCTCTCTAGAGCATTTGTGAAAAGGGACTAGGTTAGTTGGATAAAAGGGAAGTCATAAAATCACTTTTCTGGTGATACCATACATCAGGGGCAAAAGGCATGCTGGTGTTCTAACCCCTGAATTGCATAGTGACTTCTAAGTAGCAGGAAACATGTTTCTCCAGTGTGAGCAATTTTGTCACAGATGGAGAAATGTCTTTGGAAAAATATCTGACATATAATAGGCACTCACAATTTTTGGAATGAATGCATGGACAAAATCCCCCTGGCTGCTCCCTTTCTCCCTCCTATGTTGGTGGCTTGAATTTTGGGGATTTGTGGTAGAGTTAACTACATGTCCATACTTTTTTTTTTCTCCAAAGCCCAGCTGTCACTGTGTAGCCTCTGTCTTCCTGTACATAAAACATTCCCTGTGCATCTGGAGACTCAGAGAAAGGACCCCGCCAGTCTGCACATGAAATTTGCAGCGCTCAATTTCTGCACCTGTGGGCTGAGTGATCTGGAATATATTTGTGTTTCCCGGTCACAGTTGGAACAGTGAGATTTGACCTTTAGAAGGCAGTGGTTTGTTGAGAGCCTGTTCTTAGTTCTTTTTAAATCATGTACACACTGCAAGAGCCGGACACCTCTGCCTACTGAAGGCTGAAGGAATGTGCCTTGAAGCCAAGTCTAGACAGGATTCCAAAGCAGGGGAGTCAGCGGGGACAGGGGAAATCGCCACAGGGCCATGCCAACTTTCTGTCCTGCAGTTTTATCATTTTCGTGTTTCTGGATGTAAGCCAAAATGGGAGACCTTTTTGTGCCAAGAATGACCATAACAAGTGGGTTGGGGTTTCCACTGGAGGTTAATTTAAACGTTCCACCTTCCTTCGGCTCCTAATTTAGAGTGCATCACGTTTCCCGAGGCAACCCCCAAATTTCCCAGGCCTCGGGTTTACTGAAGGGAGAAGCAAGGAGAGGCCAAACCATTCTCTGTCCTTTCTCAGTTTGGAGCCACCTGTAATCAATCATCAGATGAGTGGGGATTTACAAAAACAATTGAATTAGGAAAGCACTAATCCCAACTGTCAATGTGATGAGTAAACTACAGAACGAAAGTGAAGCAGACAGGCGCAATCTTTACTCCTCAATGTCCGCAGCTGCCCCATGCAGCGTCGCAACACAAGCCGAGGCAGCCCTGAGCCACACAGCTGGCGCCCCATTCAAAGCTGGCACCCCAAACCCTTGTGTGCTTCATGGCCTTTATTTTAATCTGCCTGTCCCCACCCATTTCAAACTCCATGTTTAAAACCTTCTCTGAGCATCTGACGCTTTCTTATTTGGAGTCTACTCTCTTTCTCTCTCCCTCATCCTACACGTCCGTCATCCATGAGGTTCTACTGGCTTTACCTCCAGCCCCACTGATATGCATGTCCACTGCCATTGCTCTGGTGCAGGTCCCACCATCCCTCCCCTCCCCGGGACCTTGTGCCCATCTTCCTACAGTGAGCCGTCACCACTCCCCAGCCCCGCTCTCAACCCCATTCTCCACACTACAGCTGGCACCATGGATCCCCCATGTGAATGAGACCTCGTGCTTTCCTGCCTAACATCCTAATCTTTGACCTTTGTCATGCCAGACAGTTTGTAGTCCACCTGCCACCACCTCCACACGTGCACCTGCTGAATCATGACTTCGCACCTTTGTCGCTGCTTTGTTCACTTCCTGGGCCTTCCCCATTGCTCCACTCAGGTAACATTCACTTCTCAAGATGTGGATAGGTTATATCTCTTAGAAACCTTCTCAAATGCATCACCTTGGGTCAAAAATCCCTTCTCATTCTGCTCATAACTTCCCACATAATTTTGAAATTATTTAATGACAACTTCTTCCTAAACTAGGCAGCGGGATTGTACCTACAATGCCTACCCCAATATTTGAAACACAATAGGTTCTTGAGAAATCTTTATTGAATAGACGTGATCAGCCTCACTTTCCCCTCAAACCAGTTTTCCTGGTATTGATCCCCTTGACCTGCTTTAGTCCTTTCTTGACAATGGTGTAGACTGTCCCTCCAGTTATGCTGCCGCTGGTGTCTTGGTGAACAACCTCACTAATGCTCACCAGCTGTCCCTGGGAGATCACTCGGTGGTCCTGGAGTCCAGCCCTGGGGGCTCTCAGTGCTTTCTCTGCAATTTTTTTTTTTTGAGACAGAGTCTCACTCTCTTGCCTGGGGCGAGTGCCATGGCATCAACCAAGCTCACAGCAACCTCAAACTCCTGGGCTCGAGCAATCCTACTGTCTCAGCCTCCCGAGTAGCTGGGACTACAGGCATGCACCACCATGCCCAGCTAATTTTTTTCTATATATATTTTTAGCTGTCCAATTAATTTCTTTCTATTTTTTTGGTAGAGACGGGGGTCTCGCTCTTGCTCAGGCTGGTCTCGAACTCCTGAGCTCAGA
>RJWJ010037684.1:0-16481 GCA_004363605.1 Indri indri
CCAAGTCCAAGCTTCAAGTATGTCCATTCCCCAGGAGGTGCGCATCGCACTCATTGTTTGTGCATATGCCCGTCCCCTCCTCCCCCTCCCCCTCCCCCTGCCCAACATCCGATAAATGTTATTCTTATATGTGCACTTAAGTGTTGATCAGCTAATACCAATTTGATGGTGAGTACATGTGGTGCTTGTTTTTCCATTCTTGGGATACCTCGCTTATAATTTTTAATCCTTATAACCCATACTCTAGTCATGTTTAATTGCAAAATTTTTATCTCTCATCCCTCTTCCACCCTCTCACCTCAGAGTCTCCAACGTCTATCATTACACTCTGTATGACCATGTGTGCCTATAGTTTAGCTCCCATTATTAGTGAGAACATGCAGTATTTGATTTTTCCATTCCTGAGTTACTTCACCTAGTATAATGACCTCCATCCAAGATGCTGCTAAAGATATTATTTCATTTTTATTTTACAGCTGACTAGTACTCAGCTGTAAAATATTCAGCTGGTGTGAATTGTGCTGCAATAAGCATGTGAGTGCAGGTATCTTTTTGGTATAATGACTTCTTTCAGCAGATATCCAGTTATGGGATTGCTGAATCTACTTTTAGTTCTTTGAGAAATTTCTGTACTGTTTTCTATAGAGGTTGCAATAATTTACATTCCCACCAACAGTATATAAGCATTCCCTTTTCACATCATCTGTCCTGACATCTATTGGTTTTTGACCTTTCAATAATGGTCAAAATAGCTGGGCCCGGTGGTGGGCTCCTGCAGTCCTGAGGATCGATCACTGGAGCTCAGGGACATGGGGTTGCAGTGAGCTATTGCAATCTATTCCAGGCAACAGACTGAGACCCTGACTCAAAAAAAAAGAAAAAAAAATTGGATAAACTAAAACATTGATAACCTAAAGGCCTAAATAACACATAAAATAGTTTGCTGATGACATCACTGAATCCACGAAGTGTCCTTAGGTGATAGTAAGACAACTCTTTGTCATGTGGTCTAACGTAAACTAAAGGGTCAAATTTGACTGCTTATATCAATGGTCCAAAGAATTAAAATAACACACTCATTTGGAATATATAAAATAAATGTTTCAAACATTTTTGAATGAATGCACGAACTTGATTAGATGTTGTTTTCTTACTCTTCTACTAAAATGAAAAAAGAGACCCAAAGTAGAAGTGAGACTGTTACAATGCATAAATTATTTATGCACTCTTGATTATTAATCATTTAATGACAAATTATTTGTTTCATTTCAGTGGGTCACCACACTGAGACAAGAGACATTGATCTAAAAAAACATATTCAGATATTGGGCATTTAACAATTAAGAGTTGAAAATCATACTATAAACAGCTAACTTAGAAGATTATATAAAATTCTAAATGTATAAATCAGGGCTTGTTATTTAGACAAGCCAATTATCCTATCTTAAAAATAATAAAATTTTTATAATTTTGCAATGAGACGAACTTGAATGCAATTTTTCTACAAAATAAAATAGTAAATATAAGTGTGCAGCAACCTAAAATAGGGATACTTACCATGATGATTAATTCAGCTAACGGATATGTACGCTCACCTTTATGTTTACTCTTCTTTCAAAGAATAGTAGTGTTAGATATTTTTTAATTTGGATTAAATGATTAATTATATTTTTACTTCAACAATCATCCATAAACTTATTGTGAAGTGATGCTTTAAAAAAACAAATTTAAAGGCTAATTAAAAAATATTTATACTCCTAGTTAATCAGCAAATATAAAAATTCCAATGTACTATTAATTTCCCATAATTAACTTTTAGAAGATCATGTACTTTCCATACATACTACTGTTGCTGTACACTTTTGTGAATACATTCTTTTAATAAGACAAATAGCCATCTTTCCAATCTAATGCTTTTTTAAAAAATAGAAAATGACATAGAAAATATGTGGGAGGTGTTTGTATAAACTGCAGGCTGAAAGAGGGTGGATTTTTGAACAGTCTTAGAAAAGAGCAATTAAAACAATATTCTATAACTTTGAACATGAACTTCATTACTTATTCTTTAAATAAGATAACATTAGTATTGCAATTCATGTTATATTTCCTTTTGTGGAAAAAGTTGATATATATCTTTATTTTGATTATATCTTTATTTCTGCAGATATCATACACATTGGTAAGATTATACATCTAGAAAGAGACTTAATAAGTATATTCAATAAAAATTATGTATTAAAATAGTGATTATAATGACTGTACAATGAGCAAGTTGAAGCAGATATTTCATAGAATTTTTAAATACATGGGAAGCAAATTCTCCAATCGTATACATACATACACACGAGCACCGTATACATTAATTACATAAAATAAAAGAATATGTGTGCGGGTATCCAGGAATTTAGAAAACCTCATATTTGAAATGTAAGAAAGTACTGCAAAAGTTAATGAAATTAGAAAAATTAGATTGATGTAGTTAAGCAAAAGTTTAGAGATTTCTGGGCATAAAGATGGACTTTGATAGGTATGATAAGAATATGTTTTACTTTACTGAAAAAAATCGATATTTAAAAAAATTATTAAATATTGTATACATTTTTACTCTGTATAATTCAATGTATACTATGAAAAATGTTTTTGTCAAAACAATAACTTAGAATCAACCAAATTATTTACAAATCATCTATCCTTCTAATGGCATAGTGGCACAATGAATATTATATTAATCAAATTTTTTATTGAACAAATATTTACTGATTATTTGTATTCCAGGTAGACTTTCAAGCCTGAGAATGAGACTGGATGCAATAATGAATAACTGAATACCTGCTCCCATGGACTTTACTTTCAAAAGAGCAAGATGGTTATGTAAACAGATAAACACATAACATCATATAGTTAAAACTACTGTGACAAATTTGAAGCATGCATTCTAAATTGTTAATGTATGTCACTATGAAACAATAATACGTGTTCCCTCACTAATATTAAGTTAAAAAGTAAAGCAATCTAGAATGTCTCAGAGATTACAATATATACTATTAAATATACTTATGATATTGAATTTGAATAATTTGTATGATTTATTGTTTATTAGGTTACTTTTAATGAATTGCTCAAATTCACAATTGAAAATTAAAAATACTCAGTAATAGATACCAATGTTGACATTATAAATAGTATGGGAAATTATCAAAAACCTTTCTTAATTATTATTGTGGTTATTGTGCCATCACTAATAAAGCAAAATTTCTTTACATTATATAGCTGAGTATATTAATTGATAATTTGAGGGGCTATCCTATGCATACACTTCTCTGTTAGAAGTTATGATAGTCTTTTAATTCAAACTCAAAGACAACTTCTATTTTTTTTTTTAATTTAAATCGTGGTATGTGCTTTCTGCTATTAGAAACACAATAATGTCATGATATGAAATGCCTTGAGAAGCTGTAAGAAGTTATAGCCTTTTCTGGTTTGTCACAGGCCTGCTGAACACATTTAAATAGCTAATTCCCGGAAGCTGCATTGTGAGAACACGAGGGAGACATTGTCATTCTAGTTTTGCCTACTGGCTTCACAGCACCACCTGCTCTGAACATGCTTGCTGCAAATGTTGGGGTCATAGACAAAGCCAAAGGTCATGCTACTGGTTTTGGGATAGCTTTAGAGGAGATGAAAGAACTTGGATGGATATTTGCTCTGTATATTTTCTCAACAAAGGAAAGTGAATCTTTTAAAACTCTGTAGAAGCAGCAAAAAGAAAAAAAAAAAAAGCAAAAGACAACATAAGGTCTGCAGCTAAAGTGGAAAAAAACACAACTTAACACTCATAGAGTCAAAAGTCAGTAAATACATCATAGTCCTTTCCCAAAGAGCTCAACTGAGAAAATAATTTTTTTTAGTAATGGATAAGAAATAACAGTACTTATTATTTTTGAAAGCTATCATTTGAGGCGGTCAAAAAACAAGACTAAAATACTGAATTAAAGAATAAGACAAATAGCAAGCTTTTCAAATCATAACTTCTGGACACAATTTTGAGGAGTGAGGTTTGTATGTTCCAAGTGGGCTATTGGTGAGTTGGGCAAAGCATTCTTAAGGATTGAGACTAAGGTGTATCTGACTTGTTATAAATTGTATACGTTTAAAACCTAGTGGGGTTCAAAAGTGAGAAATTTGTTTGCATTCTGTTGCAATACCAATTGTATTAACAGATGTTTAAGGATGAACATTCTAAACTAAAGGCATTTGTTTGATATTTTCGGCATCATTTTTCTGCCCACATATGTCAAAACAATTCGGAACAGCATGCTTTCCAAACTGCTAGTAATTTCTTTAGAGAAATAACTTCAGAAGCAAAAGTAATTAACTAAGCAAATGAAGTTTGTATAAAATTAGAACCTATTCAAGCAGAACAGAAATTTTTGTTAAAAGCCAGTAAAGAGGGAGCACAGTTAATTAGCTTAAATTTCCTTCCACAAATATCAATATACTTTATACTATTATGCCCTATGCATTCTTATCCAGGTCTTAATATTTTCCATGAGCAGACCTTTTTCCATGTTGGAGAAGGAACTGTTCACTTTTTGTAACACTTGTGTAATTTTTAAGTTTACATTTTAAAAAATAAGGAAATAGGCTGGTGTGTCAGCATGCCATACTTGCAGAGCCAATGCTGACACTACTTGGTATGCTCCAAGGCATGTGACTTTCCTCTATTTCCCATAGAGTAGACCATAGATTATTAAGGAGAAGAGCCCAGAGAGCAGCAGCACCATTTGGTGGACAACCACCATTATGTGTACCTACGAGTGGAAACATACTATGTGGATCATTCTCTCCACATCCCAACAGGAAATTTAGGTCATGTTAGGCTGTTGGGTCTACATTTTAATGCTATTAGAGCATTGTGCCCCATATAGTATCCTCTTCTTTGTGGTAGTTGCAATTACTGACAATTATCCACTGAAGAAATCTTCTGGAACACAGTCATATGTTTTCTACCCATCAAACTGAGACTTCAGGCACCTGTGGGGATCTTGAGGGTGAGGCTGGAAGAGAAACAGATTCTTAATAAAGGAAATGGGCTAAAACTGATGTTTGAATTCTCTAAATACCACACTTGCACAGAAAGGGAACCTTAAATTTGAATGTCCACCAACCATATAATTCCATATAGATGATAGCTTTTGTTACAGACCAACCAGGTTCATTGCCCACTGCCCAAGAGGAAGCCAATACACTGAGACAGCAGGTGTTATAGTAAAGAAAGAGTTTAATATTGCAAGTGCCATGCGAGGAGATGGGAAGAAGTTCTCAAATCCATCTCCCCAAAAATTTGGGAGAAAGGGTTTTTAAAGATATTAATAGTTTGTTGGGCAAAAGGCTAGGCAATTGGGTGTGCTAATAGATTGGGTTCTGGGTAGAACCATAGGGATGTAGAAATTATCTTTTTTGCTGAGTCAGTTTTGGGGTAAGGGTCGCAATACCAGCTGAGTCAGTTCCTCAGTATGGGCCACTGGTCTGGGTGGGTCAGCTGTTCGACTGGAATGCAGGGCCTGGAACATATCTCAAAATCTAGCCTTAGTTTCACAAGGGTGGTGTTGTCTATGGGAACAATGAAGAAAGTTAAGAATCTTTCTGGCCATCAGCTATATGACTCCTATAAGTAATTATAGGAAAGCAAGCTAGAGAACAATGGCTGGTTATATATATATATATATATGTGTATATATATATATATTCTCTACCATAGTTCCCACCTTGAATCCCTTTATTAATTTTATAAGGGGCATTTTCATTTGAAAGATCTATAAGAAATTATACCTTCTAAATTAAATGTAACTATTTAAAAATAAAGAGCTTTCTTGCATTCATTAACTATCTAAATATATCTTGTGCTGCTGTAATCCATGATAGCCAACGACATGATGGATCTCACAGTATTTTGAAATATAGAAACAGACCTAAATGTTTATAATGTAGTGGTTATACCAGGTAATACAAAGGAGTAACTATTTTGACTCAAAATACATATTACGAGAGAAAAATCAAATACAATACATTGGAACAAATGTGAATTGAGTGATTGCATAACTTAATTATCCTTCCAGCCATTCTAAGGAACATAAATGGGATGAAAGCAATTATGTGAATAACTCTAGTTGAAAAATAGAGATGGAAACCCTAAAGATATTCACAATATAATTGAAACTTTTTTAAAATACTAAAAATTTTGTTACACATTCTAAAAAACTAAGAATCTATAATAAAGTAATTATAACAAGTTTTTTAGATTATCTGAATTAGTGATAATTGTTCACTTTCATTCAATATTGTTTTATTTGTGATTTCATATTATAATCTTTCTCAATATTTCTATTCTTCCCTTTTTATGATGAATAAAAAGGTACAGTGTGTAAGAAGTATGGAGAATTTTTATTAAAATAGAAAGCTGTCTTTAAAGATACTTAGTTTGCCCTCTCAAGAATTGGTGTGGGTATAGAGGAAATGCAAAAAAAGAAGACAATAATCTGGCTCTCAAACTTTATATTTCGATATGTTTGTATTTGAAGTTAAAATATATTTAATCTCATTTCTAAATTGAAATTTTTAATTTATTAAACATTTTGTTCTGTTTAAAAGTTTAAGTTTGTTCTAATACTGGATGTTAGTACTGAATTTTTATTTTAACTAATATTACAAAGGTGATGGCTAATTATAGTCCACAAGAGTTACGTTTATAAAGAGGACATGTGTCATTTGTTTTATCTCAAATCTAAGTGGTTATTACAAATCACAGGAATCTCTTTTATTTTTATATTATTAATTAGATTCTACATGTGTCTGGGCACGGTGGCTCACTCCTGTAATCCTAGCACTATGGGAGGCCAGTGTAGCAGGGTCACTTGAGCTCAGCAGTTCAAGACCAACCGGAGCAAAAGCTAGACCACGTCTCTATTAAAAGTAGAAAAATTAACCTGGTGTCATGGCATGCACCTGTAGTCTCAGCTACGTGGGAAGCTGAGGTAGGAGGATCCCTTCCAGGAGTCTGAATTGCAGTGAGCCATGATGATGCCACTGCACTCTCCCCGGGCAACACAGTGGGACTCTGTCTCAAAAAAAAAAAAAAAAAAAAAGAAAAGAAAAGAAACCTACATGTGATGTTATCAGTTTTGATAATTTGATCATAATTTCCTTCAGTATTTAAAGTTACTTGCCTAAAGCAAGTACTACTACTTTTATCTTCAAATTCCAAGTTGCATATTATGTTTTTTATTCCATACCTTTTCAATGAAATGAGTATCTATGTTTATTGTTAAAACACATTTGTTGATTGCTGGAGAATTATGGATATAATCATATTAAATTATCAAACTGTAGCAGGTGATTTTTAAAAAATGCAGAAACCTCTCATATTCTCAGAAAAGAAAAGATAATCCCTTTTTCCCCATATAAGAAACATTTCTCTAAATAAATGAGTCTCTTGTAATGTCAAGCAATTGCTTTGGCAAAAAAATTGTACTAGGGCATAAAAAATTAATTCAGTTCATAGAAGACTGTTAAAGCCTGACAAATTTTATTCCCAAAATAAATAAAGGTCTGTCATTATAGGTTTCTCTCAGGCTTTAGCAATCTTTCACGCAAGACATTATCTGTAATTTCATTCAAAAAACAAACTTGGTTGCTTTCTACACTGCATAAAAATATGTATTTATATATATATATATATTTATATTTAATTCCTATATATCAAGTGAATTTTTCTGTTAGAGAGTGGTTTAAGTTAGGTAATTGGTGAGAAATAAGAAAAGCTTACAATAACATAGCCCACAGATTACTTTCAGATTGAAATGCTGCTGTAAGGAGACTTACATTGCAAGATGTCTTTCCTTGCACGGTAGGAGACCCACCCTTTGTGAACTATAGCCCTGCACAGGCTTCTAATACCATGATTTTTTTTTAACCTTTCAGAAAGCTGCTCAATATCTACAGATTCTATGAAGCAGAAGTCATGCTGATTTCTGAAAGGATTTTAAAAAACCGGGGTCCAAAAGAATTCTGCTCTGACCAAATTTTGTGCTGAATCCATTGTGTTTTAAGTCTTCAGTGGAGAATGAATCCAATCTGCTGCTAAAGCAGCCCCTCCTATCCCCACCATCCTCTCTATTCTATCTCCCGCTCGTGGCAGAAAGAGTCTTTTGTATGGCTTTAGTAGAATGATGAGCCCCCCCCCAATCTGGTAGAGCCTTCTCTTCAGTTTGTTTTAAAAACGTATTGGTTGTATTATGTAGGCCCAGTGCCTCAGAAAAACAAACAGGTAAGAGCATCGAATACGAAAACCTATGTGCTCCAGGAGTGAAAAAACCTGCTATTGTCACATAGCACTGACCTATCCATTGATCTCCCTGAGCCTCAGTTTTTCACTTATATAATTGCATATTTGAATAAGATAACTTGCCAGCTTGCTAACAGATTATTTCATTCTAAAATAAAACAGTTTTAAATTTGGATTATCCAATGTTTTCTCTCTGAATTCCTATAAAAGAGTTGTTATACTTAGCAAAGACTATTTCACTGTGAAACATATAATTTATAGACATTAGCAATTTAGTAGTCACAACCCACTAAATATATCTTCTGCTAATATCCTATTTTTATGTGAAGTAATCTTATAATTTGATTTTTGCCACTCTGGAGGTATTGTTTAAGAAAATATCTTCATTAAAAAATTGCGAATAGCAATCTACTTTTTATTATGTAGCTACCTTTAGATTTCTTTCCTAAATACTAATTTTCAATATATTACATGAAATGTTGAAATAGATTGATCCTGTATGACTGATATGGTCATTCTCTTCTCTTTATTCCCATCAAGGATTTTTTTCTTCTGGTTTATATAAGCTCACCGTTATCTCAAACACTACCTAAGAAAACACCACGTCCTCATTCATAACATGAGTTTCGATTCATACATCCCATACTTACCTTTTTCACATAGCTGTGCAAAGAATTACTGCAATTAATATAATCATGCTTTGGAACATTATTTTTCTCACCATAATTGTTAGTGAAATTCACTGAGTTGTTATTTATTTGTCCAAGTTGGAAAAAAGTTCAAAACAGAATAAATCATAATATTTTAAAAAAAGACACTGCATAGAATTTTATAAGTGGGTGACAATATTGAGAATATGTAAACTATTAATAGATGTTTAAGATGAGCAATATAGAAAAAATATAAATATGAGAATTTTGTTTTAAAATTCAACATTGAGTGAAGCTATGTAAATATTGGATATCAAACAATATCTATGAAAGGGAAGGTAATTTATCATGCAAGAATTTAAAAGGAGCTGATCTGGTAGAAAGGAGAAGACAGAGTTATTCCAAAACAATGAATCAGAAATGAATGCGAGTGTTGGTTTTGACTGATTAATAATAGGCATATCTTTCAATAAGTATACGCACTAACATTTTTCAGTGTAGGAAGTACACAGTCCAGAGAAAAACTGTCTGAAGCACTGGAATTGATGGGCAATATTTTATTTTAGGAAATGTAAAGGTCACTTATTCAAACATAGAATAAAACTGTATTGATAGTTAGATCTAGGAGGCTATACAGCCAGAAAATTGCCGCATCGGATCACTGTTACATATATGCAGTTTCCCTCCCACCTCGCATACGTAAGCACACTCAAGTACACAAAGGCCAGCTTTTAGATGAGGAGTTAGAGTAGAGGAAAAGCTTAACTCAGAGCTTAATTTATAATAAAATAAGTTTTAAAACGTGTTTCTAACTTCCTATGCCTGCTAATTTTTAAAACTTTGTCTATTTTTATAAAGTGAATCAGAACAATTAGAAAAGATTTGAATTCGTATTGCCTTTTTTGTGGTAAAACGTAATTTTCATTAACAATTCACTCCAAGCTTTGCACTTCAATAAAAATATTTTACGCAGGGACTACATTAGTGTGTTGAGCCATGAGAATGCAGTGCTCTTCATGCTGGCAGTTACTCTCTGACTACTCACACACCACAGCTTCATTGTGCTTGGTCTGATTCTTAACAAAAAGGATGAAATTGATAAGAAATTGACAAAAAGAAATTCGTCTTTCTTTTATAAGTTACATTTGCTGTCAAGGTGAATTGAGATAAATAAAAATGCATGCCAGATACATTATAAAATTTTTAAAATATATTTATTTTATCATTATATTTCTCCCCATGTAACCTAGCCATATTATAAAATGGGCAGTTTAAATGGATTGATTAATGTTTGCTGTTCATTGGGGACATTAGCAGAAAGAACATCCACTACTTCCTAATATCACAGGTTAATTGCTAATATTCCCTAGGATTTATCCTTGTTCATATTATCTTCTTGCTTTACATAATCTCCTCAATTTCAATTTATATCCTGTCAACTTAATTATATTTTCACCCTAAATTCTCTCTAGAGCTCACGCGGTATTATCTATTCTTTGATCAATCTTTCTACCCAGATGCCCCTGTCACGCCAGCCAGATATATCTAAGACTGAACTTCTCACCTTTTCCATCAACTCATATACGTTCACTTCTTATTTCTCATTTAGCTTTAACTGTCATCATCCGCTTTAATTTCCCACATCTGTTTATAAGCACGGCTCTTTCAGTGGACTTTAAAGTCCTAAAGGAAGGTCTGTCTTATTCAACTCTATATTATTAGTTTTATAGAATAGTTGATCCTGCAATCCGATTATTGGATGTCTATGGAAAGGAAAAAAGATATTCTATAAAAAAGACACCTGCACTTGAATGTTTATTGCTGCACAATTCACAATTGCAAAAATATGGAAACAATCCAATTGCCCATCAATACATGAGTGGATTAATAAAATGTGGTATATGTATACCATGGAGTTCTACTCAGCCTTAAAAAACAAGGGTGAACTAGCACCTCTTGTATTATCCTGGATGGAGCTGGAGCCCATTCTACTAAGTGAAGTATCATGAGAATGGAAAAACAAGCAGCACGTGTACTCACCATTAAATTGGAACTAATTGTTCAACACTTGTGTGCATATATGGTAGTAACATTCATCATGTGTTGGGCAGGTGGTGGGGGAGGAGAGATGGGTATATTCACACCCAATGGGTGTGGTGAGCACTGTAGGGGTGATTCGATGCCTTTTGTAACATTCTCGATGGAACTGGAGATCATCCTTTTAAGTGAAGTATGGCAAGAACAGAAAAACAAAAACCACATGAACTCACTACAAATTGGAACTAATAGATCAACACTCATGTACACATATGGTAGTAAAATGCAATGGAAATCAAGGAGGTGGGAGGAGGGAGGAAGGGATGGATGAATTCACACCTAATGTGTACAGTGCACAGTATCTGGGTGATGGACACACTTATAACTTTGATTCAATTTGTACAAAAACAATTCATGTAACCAAAACCTTTGTACCCCTATGATATTCTGAAATTTTTTAAAAAAGAAAAGTAGCACTGAAAACTTAAATTCATGTTTATTCAAGCATATCTCATAGAAATTCTAGAATTAAACTCATGTGCTTTACGTAATTAAAATTCTTAGGGGTACTTATAATATAATTGAATTATAAGGTGCCCTGCGAGCTTTACTACCTTGAGGGAGAAAACGATAAAATGAAATGGCTCTCTGGCTGACTGCAAAATGAAGGAGGCCTCTATAATTCATTTATAGATGATCCCAAGATCCTTAAAACTTGGGTAAACAGAATTCTTAAGAATTTTTGTCTTTTTGAATTTATGTAAAACATATTCTTAGCTTCTTTTCCTTATACAAAATCATATGAGTTTTCTCAATGTTCCATGTCATTTGGGGCTCACTTTTTAAAAATTCTTTTTGACTTCAGATTAACTTGTTTTTAATTTTTAATTCATTAGTTTTTAACATTTATGAATATTTCTCCTGGAAAATTTTAACAACTTAAAAAAAAGAAAATTATAAACCAGTGTTGATAATGCCACACATATGTGTGTGTTTAATATATATTTGTCTGAAAATATATAACTAAAGCCATTTTGAGAAAGAGAGAGAGAGAGAGAGAAAGAGAGACTTAGTTTAGGTTAGTTTAGGAGAGAGAAAGAGAACATGTAAACCACACAGAAGACAGGGCTGGATCGTGGTCATTTTGAATCTTATGTCTTCTAAATTTCCCATACTAATTTCTTTTTATTGCATTGATTTGTTCATTTTTTGGAAAGTGGATTCTGAAAGGACAAGACCCTCTGATTTTGGATCAGTATAGAGTACTGCATCTCAACTGGGAAGAGGAAGATGCTACAATATGCTTACCCAATCCTTGCAACTCTCTCTTTTATATTATCCAGAATCGTTCATTTAATCAATGTCATAGTTCTCTGTAACATGATATTATACATACATTGTAGATTCTGTAGACTTAAATATACCAATGGAGAAAAAAGATTGATCTCAGAAGATTAAGGAATTGTAAAAACCAACAAACAAAAGTCAGCTGTTTCTGGTGAGGAAGTTTGAAAATTGCATTAGTAATTGCAGATTATTAGTTCAAAAACAAATCATCCTTAGTATTATATTTCAATTTCTATCCTCTTTGCTCCCATTTTTTTATATCTCAGCTGGATTAGCCAACTAGAGGCTTCACATTCGTTAACACATGCCATCAAGATTCCATATAACAGTGTCAGTGTTCCAATTTTTTGTGTGTTGAGTCTGGTTGACATACCTCTCAAATGGGCCCTGGTCGTCAGAATGAGGTTTATACATAGGCTGATTCTGATTCAATTTTCATATGCCAATGACCTCCTAACTTGCTGTAGGAGTCTCGTAGACCTTTTTTTCAGATGTGGCACCTGTTGTCTCATTTTAATTGTTTTATAATCTTAATTCTCTGATGCTTAAGTGCTTGCAGTTTTATATATTCCAAAACATCATAGACCTGTCTGTGCTAAATGCATAACCAATGTGCTGTAACACAGAAACAACAAAGATCAGAGAATTCTCAATGCAGTGCCTTTAAAGATATTTTTACAAAGAAAATGGTAATTTTTTTGCCTGGGACACGTAATGGGTAACTGCTATAGTTATTAAAGTTTTCATAGGAAGCTTATTTTTAAATTAACAATGTATGAAAGCTGCCACACAAGTAGAATTACATAGCATTTAAAATTTTTGCATTCCCCTCTTTTTCTTTTAAACTAACTCCCTAATTTAAAATAAAGTTAATTCCTTTTAAAAATGTTTTGTTTAATGTAGATATTAGTTAAATTTCTCTTTTACTTATTGTGAACCAAGGTTATTTTAATTATATCTAGAGGGACTTGCTGCATATCAACTGCTAAATCATATTCTGACAAAAGAGCTGAATTCATACCTTGATTGTAACCTATATTTTTAACTTTCTGAATGAAGTAACACACACACATACACATGCACACACATAGATAATAGATAATTGGATGGATGGAGAGATAGATAGGTAGGCACTAAGCATAAAATCAGTTAACTGAATTAGCACAAATCAAACATCTATGTTATGAATATTCACTACTCTGTAGAAGTACTCCTTTTGCTTTCTAGTGTACCTACCATTCTCTCCAGAGAAAAATGGATGCTTAACTTCTAACACTATATATGAAGCTCTGTCTGGATAGCATCCAGCCATCGTTAATATAAGGAGAATGGTTTGCACAACACCGATATAACCTGGCAGCCAAGGCAAGGGGACTGGGATGTGCATGCGTGATCAGTGACGACATCACTGTACTGGTCAGTGGAGCACCAGATGCCATTGAGTGACCATGTATACTGTGTGGCCGTCGCATTCAAAATGACTGAGTGAGGAGAGCAACCAATCTGTGTCAATTTTTTTTTTTTTTTAATTATTTAAGACAGAATCTCACTCTGTTGCCTAGGCCAGAGTGCTGTGGCGTCAGGCTAGCTCACAGCAATCTCAAACTCCTGGGCTCAAGTGATCCTCCTGCCTCAGCCTCCCAAGTAGCTGGGACTGCAGGCATGCGCCACCGTGCCTGGTTAATTTTTTCTATATATTTTTAGTTGTCCAGCTAATTTCTTTCTATTTTTAGTAGAGATGGGGTCTCGCTCTTGCTCAGGCTGGTCTCAAACTCTTGAGCTCAAACGATCCGCCTGCCTCCGCCTCCCAGAGTGCTAGGATTACAGGTGTGAGCCACCGCGCCTGGCCAATCTGTGTCAAATTTTGAGATAAGCTTGAACAATCCTCCGCAGAAACTATTTGGGTGATTCAGAAAGCTTTTGAGGATGATGCAATGAATGCAGTTCAAATAAAAATGTGGCAAAATGCTTCAAATATGGTCAAGAATCTGTTAAAAGTGATCCACGTTCTGGAAGGCCTGCAACAAGCAGAACTCCTGAGAACGCTGAATGTGTACGTGTTGGGTTAAGAGACGCTGGGAGAACTGTGTGGGGTCCCAAGGTGCCTACTTTGAAGGAGATTGAGGCATCATTGTTCTATGTACAATGTTTCTTGTATCTTCTTTGATAAATGTCTCTATTTTTCATATTACATGGCTGGATATTTTCTGGGCAGACCTCATGTATAAAGCCATGCCTGGTTTTGATCTTTAAATAAATCAAATCTTCTATGCCTTCAAATTTTTTGTGTCATCTTACTTTTAATATTATATTTAATGTACCTATTTATGCTACAGCTCCAAGTTATACTTGTTCATTTTTATTGTGGAATGCAATTCTTATTTTTCCAATGGATATCTGGTTGTTACAGCACCACTTATTGAGAAGAATGTCTTTGACGTGCTGTAATACGATGTGATTTTGGTCATTATCAAACGTTCCTATAAATATTCATCATTATCAAATATCCATATAAACGTACATCTATTTATTGAATCTCTTCTGTTTTCTTTATTGTTTATTGTTTCACTAATAGCACACTTGATTAATTACTGAAATTCTATAATGTCTTCCTATTTAATAGAGTCAATTTTTCACATTTTTTCTTTGAGAATGTCATGGCTATTCTTGTGACTTTATATCTTACAACTTTTTAACTTTTTATTGAAGTAAAGTGCACATAAAAATAAAGCTTAATAAATTTTCCGAGTGCAACACACCCCTCTTATCAACATTCAAAATGAGAACAAGAACAAAGACAGCATCATCACCTCAGAACTGCCTGCCTTGCTCCTTACTATTCATTATACTCTCTTCCCCAGGATGAAGACTATTCTGACTTCTAATAGAGTACTTTAGATTTGTCTGTATTTTTACTTTGTACAAATGGAGTCATTTGTTACCCTTTTGTGTTTGGCTTTGATTACAGAGCATTATATTTGTGAAACTTAATCAAGCATTTGGATGTAGCTGTTCATTCGCATTGCAGTATAGTGTTCCAAATGGGAAAACTGGATAGCCACGTGTAGAAGACTGAACCAGGATCCACACCTTTCACCTCTCAAAAAAATGAACTCATGCTGGGTAACAGATTTAAACCTAAGGAGTGAAACTATTAGAATTCTAGAGGAAGATGTTGGAAACACTCTTCTAGACATTGGCCTAGGCAAAGAATTTATGAAGAAGACCCCAAAGGCAATCACAGCAACAACCAAAATAAATAAATGAGACCTGATCAAATTAAAAAGCTTCTGCACAGCCAAAGAAATTGTCACAAGAGCAAACAGACAACCTACAGAATGGGAGAAAATTTTTGCATGCTACAAATCTGATAAAGGGCTGATAACTAGAATCTACTTAGAACTAGGGAAAATCAGCAAGAAAAAGTCAAACAACCCTATCAAAAAGTGGGCAAAGGACCTGAACAGAAACTTTTCAAAAGAAGACAGAATAATGGCCCAAAAACATATGAAAAATTGTTCAACATCTCTAATCATCAGGGAAATGCAAATCAAAACCACAATGAGATATCACTTCTCTCCAGTGAGACTGGCCTTTATCAAAAAGTCCCCAAACAATAAATGTTGGCATGGATGCGGAGAAATAGAAACACTCATACACTGCTGGTGGGACTGCAAACTAGTGCAACCTCTGTGGAAAGCCATATGGAGATACCTTAAAGAGATGCAAGTAGAAGTACCATTTGATCCAGCAATCCCATTACTGGGCATCTACCCAAAAGAACAAAAGTCGCTCTATGAAAAAGACACCTGCACCCGAATGTTTATAGCAGCACAATTCACAATTACAAAGATGTGGAAACAACCCAAGTGTCCATCAATACATGAGTGGATTAGTAAAATGTGGTATATGTATACCATGGAGTACTATTCAGCTTTAAGAAACAATGGTGATATAGCACCTCTTGTATACTCCTGGATAGAGCTGGAATGCATTCTACTAAGTGAAGTATCCCAAGAATGGAAAAACAAGCACCACATGTATTCGCCATCAAATTGGTATTAACTGAACAACACATAAGTGTACATATAAGAATAACATCT
>RJWJ010037685.1:0-15400 GCA_004363605.1 Indri indri
TAGAAATGGCTTTGCAAGGTTTTGCTTACCCATTTTGGCAGTTGGAAGCAGCATAATTTATTTGCGTAGCATCCTTTATGCAAACCATATCCATTCCCCAAATGTTCCCTTGAATTAAATAAGGCAAGAGTGTAGACAGAATAAATTAAAGAAAATCATAGCATGCAAATATTGTAGAAGGAATTAATTAAACCCTGAATGGCATTTGACCAGAAAAATAGAAGGAGAAACTAATAAGTATACTCAAGAACAGGAAAAAAAAATTAGATGATATTTGGGGGAAATGGAATGTTGAAAATGATAGCAAACAGCTGAAACTGGCATTATTATGAAAGGGGAAATAGGCTATTTTACTAAAAAGAGATTAAACAGAAATCAGAGTTAAATGTGACTTCAATGTTAGATAAGTTTCTAGTTAAATATAGAACAGGATGTTCTTCTAAGAAATTATCACAAATTGCATTCAGCTGAGATGTAGTTGTAGTATAGTATGATAGAAAAAAATTTAATGAAGTAGGTTTTTAGGTCTCCTGTGAATGAAATAAAAAAATACATTGCACCTATGCGATGAACTCTGCCTAAACATTTCTAAGTCAAAATAGTTAATGTATTCTTTCAAAATAATTCCACAATATCTACTACTAAGATGATTAAGAAATCGTGGCCATGGGATTATTGGTTAACTGTGAGTTTGAGATAATCCTTTCTATATCAAGCCTAGGTAAGAATTTCTTTTGAAAATCAAGTACTGAATAAATTTATGGTCGAGTGGTAGAGATGTTCAAGTAAATAGGCGATTATAGTACAATGTGATAAGAGGTACAAGAGAGTTTTGTAAAGTTCTTGGAGAGCTCAGAGGAGGAATTCCTAAACTGGTCTAGAAGTCAGGGAAGATTGCACAGTTGACATGACATTTGCATTGGGTCTTAAAAGATGACCAAGAATGAGGGAGACAAGGACATTTTAGACCTAAGTAAGAGTGTGTGCAAAGACACAGAGGAATGGAGGGCTCTGTCCACCCACTTCCCAATACTCGGCAATTCTTGAGCATGAGAAGAGGTGAGGAAAGAACAGGATGAAACTGGAAGGCATGGAGGGGTTAAGATGTGAATAGGCCTTCCTGCATGGAGACAGGACAATTTCTACAGGCCAGGCAAAGTCCAGGGTGGAGCAGGCTGGGTGGGGTCTATGGTAAACTGGAGATCCTGGATTCTTTCCCAAGGGAGATAACCCTCAACCAGCTCCAGCTATATAAGGTATTGTGTGACTGTAATATTTTATATAAAATATTCCAAGGTGGAATGTGGCAACAATTAAGTAATATTAATGTGGAAATTAATTCAAACTCAGAAATTAGACTATAAGCCAAAACAAACACTTCTATTATCAGTATATTGTCTTGTCATTTCTTTTATCTTAAAGTAAATGTTTTAGTTATATGAGTTCCAATTAATCAACATAACTACATCAATTGAACTTTATCCTGTAGGGAAAGGGTCTGCACATTTGTGCATGTAACAGATTCTTGCAGAATGTTTATTAAAAACCTAGGTTCCTGGGCATTATCCTCATACAAATAATTTTAGAATCCCAGGACCCAGGAATGTGCCTATTCAGCAAGCTCTTCAGATTTTTCAGATGCAATGGTCTCATAACCACATAGTGACAACCTGTTATCCAAAGAATGTTCAGTATAAATGAAAAGATCCATTGTTTTTCCACTGCATACAGTGAACATGACCTGAAGCAGCAGCTAATCTATGAAGCTAGAATAGTCAGACTTTACAATTAGAGCCTACTTGATCAGCAAGGATTCAAGACTGTCATAGAGTCTCCCCTTTTAGACCGGCTGTCACGCACTGGCAGAAATCCCGTAAGCAACCAGATTCAAGCGTGCCAGTATGTCAAAACTCACAACCTGGCTCTAGCTACATGCCCCTATCTTAACCTCTAGCCAATGTGTTCATAATTTCAACAAACAAACAAATAACAAAAAACTGCCATATTGAATTATTTATCATTCTATGGACTTAAAGAATTTTTTCACATGTCAATACTTCTGGAAAACCTGGGTCCACTGCCTGCAAAGCCCTCCCTCCTATTCAGTTCTTTGCCTGGCAAATTCCCAATCTCTTCTTTTTAGACCTGAACAAATGATACCTCCTCACCTATAAAGCTCTCGCACAAGCCCAGATGATTCATTGCCCTCACCACTGGTTCCTGCAGCAATTTCTTAATATGGTTGCAACAACACATTTCATTGCAATTATATTTATCTTACTATCTCTTTTATGAGACCTTGAGCTATTGAGAATAGTCAGCCCAAGTGGTAAATCTAGTAGCCCTTCACAGACACCAGATAATGAACTCAACTTCAAGTATTTGTGAAAAGACTGCCAAAGTGGAGAGCCCTAGAGCAATTAAGCCACAGGACAATCAACCCAGCCCGACCATGGCTGAGTTAATTAATAGGAAAAAATCTTTTAGTTAAATGGAATCTATTAAGAGGTTCTAAATCAGTTCAATTACTAGATGTTACATGCTGCATTCCATTGTCTTAACCAATGAGATCTATCCCATTGTAACATCCAGGGGGTTTGCAACACAGGACTTTTTGCTACCAGAAAGTGATTGTATTATACTAGCAAAGGACAAGATCTCTATTAAATTCATTAAATAAATTAGAGAGAGACAGAAGGCTATACCGTAAAAAATATGAATATTGGACTCATGTAAGCCAACGTTCAAACTGTAAATATTTCATTGTGTGTCTGTGAACAAGTTACTATCAAAAGCCTCTATTCCTTAATCTCTAAAATGGAAATGGTTTCACAGGGGTTAAAGCTAATTAGAGAATTAAATATGTATGAAAGTAGCCAGCACGTTGGCTAACACATAATAATCACTCACAGAATTTATTTTTGCTGTTGTTGTTATGCTGAATCGAACAAGCTCTTCCATTACAAAACCTGGAAGAGCTGAGGCATGAAGACAGGAGGTGACAGTTGATGGAGCCCAGCTGTACGAGGACTTTAGCAGAAGAATGAAACTGGCATGCTAGGATGTGTGGTATCAAAACGTATCTTGCAAACTACAAGATTTATAAAGAGACCTTAGCCCCTCCGTGTATTTATAAGTTGGTAGGTTTGTTTTAAAATAAAAAAAAATATGTTTCTGGAAAATTTGGATGTTTAAGTCATGTATTCATCAGTGGATGGTCGTAATAAGAACATGCTAACTTTGGAAAAGCCACCTCCCTCAGAGTCTGTTGGACTTAAGGGACCAAAGTCTGGCCCTTGACTTTTTCATTCTCAGAGTTTGAATTTATCAGCACCAGTTATTTATCAATAACTGGTCTCTCAGGGATGGTTTATAACAACCAAATTCTCAAGAGGTAGATGATAAAGCAGATACAAGCAGATTTATTAACTTACCGTGGAAGAATAACACTTCCAACAAGTCCAGGGCACTCTTTCTCTGGTATTGGATACCAGGTACTTAGGCTGTTTGGAAATAAATGTGTTGTCAGGAAGTTGTTCAGTAACAAAGAATCAGAGCAAAGGAATTGGATGCTCCCGAAGAGTATTTCAACAAAGATATAAAAAAGCTAATGGTTTCTCTGTATCCCCCAATCTTACTCATTCTCCAGTGGTCAGGCTCTGTGTCTTTTAGGTAAAGTGTCTCTATCTGCTACAAAATTCCTCCTTTTCTAGACTCAAGCAGATCAGACTACTCTTTTGTTAACAGGAATGTGCACATTACAGATAATTCGGTGACAACTTTCTCTTGTGACAGCCTGGTCACTTTAGTCAAACTTGGACATTGTCCATAACTCAGTCATTTATCTTTGCACTAGTGTATAAACTGTATGGTTATGTCTGTGTATGATTAAACTATTGGATACTGTGTGCTGAGTCCCATGAGACACCCTCACTGAAGATGATTTTATCTGCCTACATGCATTGAAGGTACCTTATCATGACTCCCAGAAATGACAGCACCAATACTCACCAGTCCCTCTAAGACACACAAAACATTCTCATTTTACACTGCAGGAGGACTAGCAACTTTGACTGCTTGTAATGTGACTTCATGAAGAATGCCGCAGTCATTTCTCAAGGATAGTTGTTGGGGGTAGTCTTCGCCTTTGGTAGATGATTTATAGAAATATTTAAATGTGTTTCAGCAAGTTAAACATGTCGGCACATGTCAAAACACTTAAATTATAATGAGAGTCTATGACCTTAGCACAAACATGATGTCAATATCAAAAGACCTCTTGCTATAATTAATGTCCTCCATGAACTGAGTCTCTTTCAAATGACTTTTTACCAAGCTCTTAAACAAGTTAACTAGTGCACACATTTCCTAATTGAAATATTTAGGGTATTAATTTTTTCATGGAATTCAAGAATTCTCAAGGCTAGAAATTATTTGATTTTCACAGTGGGAAGTATTTCTAATAAGAGCTTAATGGAAGAAACCCCTTGTTTCTATTAACAATAATTAATAGAGAATTATATATAATTTTGTATCAACATAGAAAGAAAAATCATTATTTTTGAATAATGAATAAGTTCAGAAAAGGAAGCCGCATCATAAGACTGGATACTTGGTACATGGTAGGAACTCAAGAAATGCTAAATGAGAGCCTTATACCTGTCATTACAGTGTAAAGTATTGATTATGAAAGAGTTTTCATTTGTTTTGATTTGAGATTACTTCTTGGACATTTCTCCTTCAATTTCAAATTATTAAATGATTACTTAACACTGGCTAAATCTGGGAAAACTCCATGTGCAAGTTAGGCACACTATGTTAGGCACTACGGTAAATTAGTGTTGCAGAGAGTTTAAATTTTTTCCGTGACATACAACTTTTCTGGTGGACTGATTTGTAGATTTGATTTTATTTGATTTGCTTTTGAAAGCCATATGCCAATTACATTTGTCAATTTTTAACTTATTTATCCATTAAAAACAATAAAATTTATAATAAAAACATCAGGAGTTGTAATCTCTTGTGACCTGCCTGCAAATCATTTGCCAACTAAACCATTGGTCCTTTTAAAGAGTTCTTAATAGGGTCTCCAGTTTCAAAACTACTTGGCTATTTTCAATCTACTCAGTCATGCAGTCAGTGAACATGTATTTAATAGAGCACCAACGATGTGCTGAATCCTGGGAACACAGTGTGAATGAAAACAAATGAGATGCTGTCTTCAATCTGTGTGACTCCTTGAAAGCATGGCCTAAATCTTATATTAGTATGTCAACCCCCATTTTTGGGCCATGTCCTACCTATTACTATTTTTATTAATATATATTTCTGCCTGGCAGTTCTCCATCAGCTCTTTGGTTGTGTTCTCTGACACCAGTAGTTCTCACACTTACCCCAATGCCAGAGCACCTGAAAGACGTGGTGTTCTCTGCAGAAGTATAGTTAACCTGGCATAAAATTAGGAAGAATTTTCCTGCAGAAATATTACTCCATTACATTAATAAATTATATGCTTATCATAAGGAATACATCATTCCATGTATTAAAGAGCTGTTAGAGGAAGCAAAATTGAGAGTTCTGAAAATAAATTTAAGCCAGTAAAAAAGAGTTAAGCATTAAAATAATGTTATTTGAGAATGCTGATAAACTGAAGAATTAATGAGCACATTAAGGTTAATAGAGGACATTCAGGAGTTGTCCTTCACTGGGAAAGAGGACATTAATCATGGTGACAATCGTATTCAGTAAATATGCTCAAAGATGTATGCAGGTGTTCTGCGCACCCTCCCCTGCCTGACCCATAGATGGGGCCAGCAGAATGGTCAATAAGCTTTGAGAAAAGAAGCAATGGCCAGAGTACAAGAATTACCTCCAATCTGGCCTGGTATCCCCACCCACCACCTGCAGAGTATCTGGCACTTGCCCTGGAATCTGGCACTAGTCTCGGTGGACATTCAGGTCATTCACGCTGCTGAAATGCACGTGTGTATCCAGGTTGTTGAATGAGCTTAACTTCATGGGGGGTATACTCCTAAACAGAGAGATCACGACTTATCCAGTTCAGAGTTCTCTGTGCTAAAAACTGGGCTTTCACTCAGAAAGTACTTTTCAAAAGCTTGCAAGCATTTTTCTAAATATATATGATGTAAAATAACACATGTTGTGAAGGCAAATTAAATACCACACTAAAATCCAGCTACAATGAAACTGCAGTTGACTCACGTTCTTGCTAAAGCAGAATCACTTGCTAACGTCCTCCTTCTGGGTATGCTTCCCACTGGCCAGTTTGGCTGCTATAGGTAACATCATTCCCTAATGGACTCCACTTTGGATAGGAAGTAGAATACAGAAAGATGTTACAGGGAGTATCTTGCCTTGCCTGTGAGGTAAGCAGCTAGTGGCCTTCGAGACTCAAAAAAAAAAAAAAAAAAATTGAATCTTTTTACCTAGAGACCTTAGAATATCTGTTTTAAGAAACTTGGTCACTCAGAATGTAGTGAGACTCTATGTTGTCATTTTTTTCGTTAAAATGAAGCGTGGGTGTCAATATTTTGACAGATCATAAACTCTCTTTCCCGGCGTATCCTAATTTTATGCCCATCCTATTTTCCACTGATCCAGTATTTTCCAGTCATGAACCAGATGTAAGCACGACATTATCATGAGGGGGGGAAAAAAAAAGGAAGGGAAAAAGGTGAAAAGGAAGGGAGGGAGGGAGGGAAGGAGGAGGAAAAGAAATAATTTATCATTGCTTTTTAGCAGAAAGTTTCAATGATTTCATACATTTCATACATTTCCATACAATGGCCATGTTAACTATCTCATAAAATTTAACCACCGCCACGGCCAAAAAGGAAAAAGAACTCAACCAAAGAATCCTTATAATCCCCACTTTGATAATGGTTTTAAAGCCTCCTGTTATGGGTTGAATTGTGGCTTTCAAATATTCGTATGTTGAAATCCTACTCCTCAGTACCTCAGAATGTGACCCGATTTGGAAATAGAGCCATTGCAGATTTAATTAATTAAGATGAGGTCATACTGTCATACCAGAGTAGAGCGGGCCCTAACCCATACAAGAAGGGAAATATCTGTGCAAAGAAATGCACGCAGGGAGACTGCCACGTGAATATGAAGGCAGAGATTGGGGTGATGCTTCTGCAAACCAAGGAATGCCAAAAAAAAAAAAAAAAAAAATGCCAGCAAACCACCAGAAGCTAGATTAGAGGCATGGAACAAATTCTCTCTCACGGCCCTCAGAAGGAACCAACCCTTGATTTAAGACTTCTAGCCTCCAGAATGGTAAGACAATAAATTTCTGTTGTTTAAGCCACTCAGTTTGTGGTACTTGTTTATGACAGCGCTAACAAACTAACACACCTTCTTCAAAGTCACTTACTGAAAACGGTAGTGTCTGTCTTGACAAGGCAGGCCATCCCCCCTCTCTATCCCCACTGAAACCAGGCTATGAGACAAGCTGGAGTTTGCTGTGGCTGAAGCTTTAAAAATCACTCAGCATAGAAACAAACACTGTGTCCTATCTTGCTGTCTCGTGATTACACAAAGCAGAAGCATGATTAGTATTGGAACCACACGCAGGTCCTCGTCCTAGAGCTTTCCTATATTTACAATAAGCAATGCCAGGCGAGGCAGCTATTGACAGATACATTAATGTAAGAGATACTGATAAGTTCAAGGACAGGGATGAAGCCTTCTAGTTTCTATTCCAACACCTTCCAGCTCAATGCTGAGCACAGAGCCATTACTTAGTATTTAGTCTTTGACAGAAGACACTAGCAACTCTCTTCAATAGTTTATTCTGTTTTAAAATAACTTGATTAAAAATATAAACAACTTTTTTTTTCTGCTTGTAAATATCAATAACAATAGGGAGAAACGCCAGTGATCTGTTCTCTGCTGAGAAAGCTTTTCAAAAGGATGGCCTCGATGAAAGACGAACGAGTCTTTTTTGCCATCTAGCGGCAGTAGGGGAGTATAACATCACAGGGCTTAAATTTAAACTTTCTCTTCCGTATCCCCCAAGCTTTACTGACCTATACTTGACACATAAAAATTGATTTTTAATCCTTTTAAAGGAAGAGTTAAAACTATACTTAGAAAACTGTGGTAGTGTAGAGTTCACACATAGAGACACATCCCTGATTGTACACGGGGTAGGCCAGCGTAGCCTTTCCTGGCCTGTCACCTTACGCTTGTTTGCAGGAAGGTTACCTTTGTGATGAACTATTTATTCACTGAACAAATCTCTATTTAGTCAATACTACATTACAGTGTCTGTGGTGGTAACAAAAAGCTGACGAAGACACCTTACCCACAAAACAGTCAATCATGTGATGTAAGAGAGTCAGCCCTAAAGTGTCTATTGAAATGAATTAATTCTGCCCTTGCTATGCTTCCAGAAATATGCAAAATCACACCCATCTTTGGTTCTCTTTTCAATAATGTAGACCCCCGTCTGTCCGTTTGGATCTGTTACTGCTTGTATCTCACTTCCCATGACGTTTGGACCCCCTGTTCCTGCTTCAGGCTGCAAACCACCTTTTGTTTTGATTTCTTTGGTCCCATTTCTTTGACTTTTCTCCTTGAAAATTTTTCTTAAACGTGATTTTTTTTTTTTTTCTCTAGCTTTTGTGATATCCTTAGAGAATCCTTACCAACAAAAAAATCATACTGGGAAGCAAAAAGGAGACTACACTGAAACCCTCAGGCCTTGAGGTCCCTGTAGACCGGGGATAGGACAATGTCTTCCTTACTGTCAGTGTAGAAAAGGCAGGGAAAACCATGCATAATTCTGTGCATTCAGCTTTCGGCAAGTACTGCTACACCTGCCTAACGCATCTGCTTTGCTGGTGTCCCAATTCTAGAAAGGTACCAGAAAGCTTACCAGGTGGTCATGCTCCCTGGCACCCAGGGAACAAACTCACTACTTGGACCACTGTAAGTTTCGATTTTGGTGGCCAGGTTATGTCACAGAACCCCAAACTTCTCCTCACATCCAAGGTACTAGCCTTAATAATAGGCCCTGAGTGTGTTCCTGAACTGTTATATAATATCCAGGTGCCAAGTGACCATAACTTGTTATGGACTGAATTATGTCTCCCAAAACTCATTTGTTGAAGTCCTAATGCCCAAGTATTTTGGAATGTAACCATATTTAGAGATAAAGTCTTCAAAGAGATGATTAAATTAAAATAAAATCTTCAGAGTGGGACCTAATCCAATACGACTGGTGTTCTTAAAAGAAATATGGACCACAGAGAGAGACACCAGCCACATGCGCACACAGAGATGATCCTGTGAACACACCAGGAGGAGACAGTTGCCAAGGACAGAGGCCTCCAAAAAAAAAAAAAAAAAAATCAAATCTGCTCGCATCTTGATCTTGGACTTCTAACCTCCAGGAGTGCAGGAGAATAAATTTCTGTTGTTTAAGCCACCCAGGCTGTGGTATTTGTTATGGCAGCCCTAGCAAACCAATACACTTTCCTGTGCAATAACCCTGTCTGGGTTCAATACTCTTTCACTTCTAGAAAAGGTGGGAGGCTCCAGGGAGTCTGCGACTTGAGTAACAGTCCTCCTTCTTAGAAGATGAAGTTGTCTTTCCTTTGATCCTGTCTCATCTCTGAGGAGGTAGAAGGATGTTTCAGCCAGACTGATGTTCATTCAGGGATGAGCAATTGTCTTCATTACGGAAGATCACTTAAGTATCAGAGAAACTCCCTAAGCCCCACAAATTCATCAGAACGATTCCCTCATGGTTTAAATATGCACATAGATCCTGCTGAGTCATGGAAATGGGCATCCAGCCCCCGGGTGCCCTTTATCAATACATCTTTGGTGTTGTTCCCAGGAACTTCTAAGACATGTCAAAGTAAGACATTAATTAAGCATCTGCCAGGCCACGTTATCAGCTCAGCTGAGAGTTCATTTTAATATTTTCCCAATCCTCTCAAATTATTTTCAACTATGCTATTCTATCTAACTCCCTGAATTAACACTGTACAGTGAACACCAGATGATGGTATAACCCAAGTAATATACATCTCTGTCTTAATATCTCAGGACTCAAACTTCTCCCACCCACTTTCACTGAGAGTTCTCATTTCAGTCTTAACTCATTTTCAATCCCTTCTCCCCAATCCCACCAAAATGATTTATTAAAAATTCAAGCCATGTTGATATTGCTTTTCACCTGGTAAAAATCCCTTTTCCATACCTAAAATGTGAACTATAAAGCCCCTCAATTGGCAGAGACCACCCCATCAGGGGATAATTCCAACTTTACCTCCTGCCACACCCTCTTTCATAGTCAATAATCCAGTCACACAGATCTACTTATCTCTTCTTGAATACAAAACAACATTTTATGACTCCAAGTTTAAATACATAGTTATTCTCCTTACCTGAAAGGTTTTCCTTTCACATACTCATTGGACTGCTCTTAATAACTTTCCAAACTCAACTCTGGTAGCAATTATTTCATCATGTTCTCTGTAACCCATTCCCAGACCACAGCAAAGGTCACTCACACTCCCTCATGACCGACAGATAATTCTGTAATTCTACCTTTGCACTACATTTCCCTGATTAGATTGAGCGGATGCTCAGGGAAGGGTTTATGCCTTTATTATCTTCTCATCTCTAGCACCTAACACGGTAATTTAAAATTGGTGGTTATTAATTAAATGATTTATTCAGGGTCAGAAATAGAGCTGAAGAAACATGGTCTTTGCTTTCTTTTTTTGTTATTGTTGTTGTTTGTTTTGTGGGCTTTTTTGTTTTTGTTTTGCTAAAAAAAAATCTCAATTCATTTAGCTTTACAAACCATTTTAAGGCCTCTTCCTAGCTTCTCTCTGTACCATCATACCACACCAACCTTTCTGTTTCAGACAAGGTAGGCTTTCTCTGAGTCTTTAATACTGAAGCAAATGAGATAATATACAGGTCTACCTCTTGGGTTTAGGTCTAGACTACTTGCCATCACTCCAGGTAAGTGGCTTTAATCTTCCTAGTTCTTCTTTGACTAGACAGCCAGCCCATGTTTCCAGATGCTCATTCCTGCTCCTCCTCTGCTTTTCTGACTCGATATTGGGTCTCCACAGTTTCAAGTCTAAATCACCTCCTATTATTTTTCATATTGATTTGATTCCCTATTACATTAGTTTGGAATTATCTACTCCTTAGTCATTTTTTAATTCTTATTCTCGATTCTCTCTAGCATTAGCTTATATTCACATATGGGATTAATAGAGATCTAGTAAAAGAAAAAATATATAGAAAAATATATAGAATATATATTTTCTATATAATATATAGAAAAATATATAGAATCATGTTCATGGATCAGTAGAATCAACATTGTTAAAATGTCTATACCATCCAAAGTTATTTATAGATTCAATGCACTCCCCATCGAAATACCAATGTCATGTTTCACAGATCTATAAAGAATAATTCTACGTTTCCTTTGGAACCAGAAAAGAGCCTGAATAGCTAAAGCAATCTTAAGCAAAAAGAAAAAATCTAGAGACATCACATTATCAGACTTCAAATTATACTACAAGGACATAGTAACCAAAACAGCTCGGTGTTGGTACAAAAATAGAGATATAAACCAATAGAACAGAACAGAGAACCCAAATATAAAACCATCTGATGTTTGACAAAGCAGACAACAATACACACTGGGGAAAAGAAGCCCTATCAAGTAAATGATGCTGGGAAAATTGGATAGCCACATGCAGATTGAAACAGGATCCATCTCTCTCACCACTCAAAATTAATTCAAGATAGATAGAAGACTTAAATGTAAGGCATGAAACCATGAGAATTCTAGAAGAAAATGTTGGAAAAACTCTTCTAGATATCAGCCTAGGCAAAGAATTTATGATGAAGATCCCAAAAGCAATCAGAGCAACAACAACAACAACAAAAATAAGTGGGACTTGATTAAATTAAACAGCTTTTGCACAGCTAAGAAAATAAACAACAGAGCAAATAGACAACCTATAGAATGGGAGAAAATATTCACAAGCTATATATCTGATAAAGGGCTAATAACCAGCATCTATAAGAACTCAAGAAAATCATCAAGAAAAAACAAACAACCCCATTAAAAAGTGGCAAAAGACATGAACAGAAGCTTTTCAAAAGTAGACAGACAAATGGCCAATAGATATGTGAAAAAATGCTCAGCGTCTCTAATCATCAGGGAAATGCAAATCAAAACCACAATGAGATATCACTTATCTCCAGTGAGAATGGCCTTTATCATAAAGTCCCAAAACAATAAATGTTGGCGTGGATGCGGAGAGATAGGAACACTCATACACTGCTGGTGGGACTGCAAACTAGTGCAACCTCTATGGAAAGCAATATGGAGATACCTCAAAGAGATACAAGTAGATCTACCATTTGATCCAGCAATCCCATTACTGGGCGTCTACCCAAAAGAACAAAAGACACTCTATAAAAAAGACACCTGCACTTGAATGTTTATAGTGGCACAATTCACAATTGCAAAGATGTGGAAACAGCCCAAGTGCCCATCAATACATGAGTGGATTAATAAAATGTGGTATATGTATACCATGGAGTTCTATTCAGCTATAAGAAACAATGGTGATCTAGCACCTCTTGTATTCTCCTGGATAGAGCTGGAGCCCATTCTACTAAGTGAAGTATCCCAAGAATGGAAAAATAAGCACCACATGTACTCACCAGCAAATTGGTTTCACTGATCAACACCTAAGTGCACATATAGGAATAACATTTATTGGGCATCAGGCAGATGGGAGGGGGAGGAGGGGATGGGTATATACATACGTAATGAGTGCGATGCGCACCATCTGGGGGATGGACACGCTTGAAGTTCTGACTGGGTGGGGGAGGGTGGCAAGGGCAACGTAACCTAAACATTTGTGCCCCAATAATATGCAGAAATAAAAAAAACAAAGTCCCAAAACAATAGATGCTGGCATGGATGCAGAGAGAAAGGAACACTTATACAATGTTTGTGGGGTACAACTAGTACAACCTCTATGGAAAACAGTATGGAGTTTCCTCAAAGAACTAAAAGTCAACCTACCATTTGATCCAGCAATCTCACTACTGGGTATTTAGCCAAAGGAACAGGAGTAATTTTATCAAAAAGACATCTGCACTCGAATGTTTATTGCAACACGATTCATAATTGCAAAGATGTGGAATTAATCCATGTGCCCATCAATTCATGAATGGATTAAGCAAATGTGGTATATGTGTACTATGGAATACTACTCAGACATGAAGAAAGATGAACTAAGGCTTTATGCAACAATTTGGATGGAACTGGAGACCATTATCCTAAATGAAGTATCTCATGGATGGAAAAACAAGGACCACATATACTCACTATTAAATTGGAACTAACTGGTGAGCACATGTGCACAGAGGGAAGTAAAACTCAGTGGAAATGAAGCAGAGGAGAGGGGAAAGAAGGGAGGGCTGAAAACCTACCTAACAGGTACAATGAACACTATCTGGGTGATGGGCACGCTTGTCACCCTGACTCAAGCATAACAAAATCAATATATGTAACCAAAAGCATTTGTACTCCTGTAATATTTTTAAATTAAAAAAAAAACAAAACACTTCACCTCTTTTTTCATAGGTTTGATGTATCTGAGGTTTTCCATTGATACCCTTTATTATGTTATACAAGTTTATTTTATTGCCGGTTTGCTGCAAGTATTTTATTATGTCATGAATAGAGTTTTAAATTTTTATAAATTTTTTTTGCATTTATTAACATGTTCGTATAAATTTTTCTCCTTTATTCTACTAATCCTGTGAAATTAGCTGGTTTACGTGCAAATATTAAACTGACCTTTTCTTTCTAACACTCACTTGTTCATGATAGAATATTCTTTTGATATGCTGATAGATATCATTTGCTAGTATTTTATAGAGGATTGTTGAGTATGCATCCATTATAGATATTGGTCTAAAATTTTCTTTTGCCATAATGTTCTAGTAAGATTTTCTGGTACCAGGGTATGTATGTTAGCCTCATAAAAAAAGATTTGGAGGTGTTCCCACCTGACATGGAAATTTCACTTGTGTTTTCTGAGTTTGTATAAATCTCTCTGTAAGATTAATACTGCTCATTCTTTAAATTGACAAAATTCATTAGCAAACTGTCCAAGCCAGAAGTTTTCTCTGTGGAAAAGTTTTCAATTACTAATTCAGTTTCTTTAAGTGTTATAGATCTATCCATATTTTCTATTTCTTATTAGTCCTGGTAAGTAGTGATGTTTAAGAAATATATCCATTGAATTGAAGTCGTTGAATTTATTAGTATACTATTGTAAAAAATATCCCTTTATTCTCCTTTAATTACCTTTAGGAAATGCAGGAATATCTTCTCTTTAATTCCTGAAGTGTTTAGTTTTTGCTTCCACTTCTTTTTCTTAAGCAATTAGCTAGACGTTTATCAATTTTATTAATCTTTTCAAATAGCCAACTTTTGGATCTGTAGATTTTTCTATTGCATTTTTCCATTTCACTTATTTCTGCTCTTCATTATTGTTTGTTACTTACTCTGAGTTATTTTGCTCTTCTTCTTTTAGCTTCTTTAGTTGAAATCTTAGGTAACTAATTTAAAACATTTCTTTCTTATTATAATAATTTAAAACTTCTTCTTTTTTTAGACACTGTTTTAGCTGCACCCCACATACTTGGACATACTGTATTTCCATGATCCTTCAAAATGTTTTAGTTTCACTTGTTTTGAGACACGTTGGTCATTTAGTAGTATATTGGTTCATTTACTAATATTTTAGAATTTTCTACTTATTGTTTGATATTGGTTTGTGTTGTGTTTAATTCTATTATGTTCAGCGAATATACTCTGTGTATTCCAGTGTTTTGAGATTTACTGAGGCTTGTTTTATGAACATCATATGCTCTATCTTGATGAATGGTCTGTACTGACTTGAAAAGAATGTGTATTCTGCAATTGTTCAATAATGCTTTATAAAGCTCAATTCAGTTTAACAGTGTTTTTCAATTTCTAAATCCACACTGAATTTTTGTCTACTTACCAATTACTGAAAGTGGGTGTTAAAAATCTCTAGATATGATGATAGATTTTCTATTTTTTTCTTTAGCAGGGTCAATTTTTACTTCCTGGGTTTGAAGCTATGCTATTAACTGAATATACATTCAGTTTTGATTTTATCTTTTAGATGATTTCACCCATCATTTATTTCTGGTAATAGTGTATTTCTTTTCTTTCTTTCTTTCCTTGGCAATTTCATTGTATTTATTTATTTTAAAAAACTTTTATATTATTTTTAATCAAAAGTCATAATCATACTTATTTATGGGATATTACGTT